>CM021781.1:253083-270594 GCA_011076525.1 Nettapus auritus
ACGGCCGCGGCCCCCGTCTGTCCGCCGCGGGGGCCCGGGGTGCGTCCCCCTCCGCCCACCCCGGGTGTGCCGCGGCCCGGAGGCGTCGTGCTGCGACCCGGGGCGGCGGGGCCCGGGTCCCGGCAGGCCGAGCCCTCCGCGGAGGGCTGCCCCGCACCGTCACGGAGCGGGCCCGGCCGCTTGCTGAGGCGGGCGCCGGGGCCGGGGCCGCGCCGATCCCCCCCTCAAGTGCCGCGTCCCCGCTCGGGCCAGCCCGGGCTCTGCCACCGCCGCCGTTCCGGGGCCCTGCTGCGCCGGGATGGGCACGGCGGGGTGGCCGGGACCGCTGGGGAGAGGCCTGCCGGGGGCTGGCGGGCCGGGCAGGGGGAGTGCTGCGCTCGCAGACCCCAGCCTCAGGGCGACAGAGATCTGAGCTCCTGCGGGGCGGGAGAGGTGGTGAGGCCGGCGGTGACCGTGCCAGCTGGCTCCTGGGAGGGTGGAGGGCCGGGGGAGTGGATCCCACATCGGTTCACGAAACTCGTGGGTGCCCGCCGTGCTGCCGCGGAGGAAGCAGACCGTTGGTAGCCAGCTGCTCCTCGCTGCAGGACGTGCGATTGTGCTGGGCCCGGAGGTGGGATCATGCAAGGACGTCTAAGCGCTTTGCAAGCCAGGTTGTGCCGAAGGGTGCGTGCTTGTCGTTCCTGCTTCTCAGGAAACCAAGGCACAGAGCCTTGGGTGCGTGGCCAAGAAGGCCCAGAAGGACATTAGCTGAGCTGACCACAGCACCCCAAGCTTGACAATGCTGTATGGCCTGGCCAGGAGGGGAGCTCCTGCCCCAGGCAAAGAGATGCTCTGTCAGTGAGACTTACTGGTCCACAGGACCTCGCTGCTTATCTCCGTTCTTACACCTGTGGGGCAGTGGAAGAGCAGTAGAGCTGCTGTCCTGACATTCAACAGCCCTTGTAAAATGCCCTAATGTCAGTTTGGAGAGTGGGGGTTACAAATCTCACAGCAATTTGCACCATTCCACCATTGTTCCTCCAGGCCAGACCTGCCTCAGGGGAGCCCATCACCAGAAGGTGAGCACAGTGGGGCAGTGGGCACTGCAAGCCCTCTGCAGCTATGGTGCGCATCTCACCCCAAGAAGCGTTTAGGACAATGACTTTCCTTGGTACAGTGGAGAGGGACAGATTATTTAGGGGTTTAAATGGTGCAATTTTCTGATGGTTGTTTTTGTCACGCAGCAGTGACCTGCTTCCCTGATGGGCCTGCTACGAGCCGTGGCCTGGAGGCGCTGGCTGTCCAGGCTGCCTGCGTGTGAGGCTGGCATTGGTGTCCCTGTGTGCTGGCTGCCCTCAGCCCAGCTGGCTGCTGGCTGCCCAGCTCCTGCCAAACCAATGTGTGGGCAAGAGGAGTGGTGGGCTGTCCACATCTGTTCTTGGAGGGGACGAGCCTGCCTGCAGGAAGCTCTGCCCCATCCCAGCTGTGACTCTGAGACTGGGAAGGTGTCCTCAACACCAGCAGGTACTGAACCAGGCCAGCTCTGTCCCTCCCCTCACTCTGTCCTGTTGATCCAACCAACCAGACAGTCATCTATCCTTCCTCCCTTCCTTCCTTCTTTCGTTCCATACAGACAACCGGCCAGCCATCCTTCCATCTCTCCCTCTCTTTCCATTCTCCAGTTTTGTTTCATTTCTGCCCTGTCCCTGCCTTCACCCAGCTCCCTCCTGGCTCTCTGTACCCCCTTGCTCCCTCTCCGCTGTTGTTGCTGTCTTCAACCATCTTGTCTCTGTGCTGCTGTCAGGGTTAAGTGCAGGCAGAGCAGTGAATGACTTGGCTGCCCCAGCTCCAAGTTTTGTTGCTAAGGGTGACAGTGTTTCAGGCACTGCTCTGGAGCAGCTGCCTGGGCATGACAAAAGCTCCTGTTGTCCTGCCACAAAGTGCCATTATTCATGTTAATCTGGGCAAAACCTTGCATGGCATCTCTGTCAGGTGGGTGTCACCTCCCAGGGCTATTGGGCAGTGACCAAGGACAAAGGGACACCCAGGAGACACAGTGGTGGAGGGGCACTGGGTGCCAAGGTGCCCTGTGGAGGTCGGCTGTTCTGGAAGGGCAGTAGTGGGGCAGACCCCAGGGAGCATGGGGGGCGGGCACCTGCGCTCCCTGGCATGGAGAGGTGCCAAGGTCAGGGATGTCGGGGCTGGTTCTGTGCCTTTTCACCACATTCCGCTGGCTGGAGTCACAGACCTGCCATGCTGGGATGCCACCAGGCTGACCAGCATTTCTCCTGCTTTAAAATCCCGGTGGTATTTGGTGTGTCCAGCAGCACCAAGACAGGCCATAGTGGTTCAGACAGTGGTCAGCCCAGTGCTGAGGCCTTTGCTCCAACAGGGGCTTCTCGTTGGTCCCTTGGGAAGGAGGGATGT
Organism: Nettapus auritus; assembly: GCA_011076525.1. Lineage (NCBI taxonomy): Eukaryota > Metazoa > Chordata > Aves > Anseriformes > Anatidae > Nettapus > Nettapus auritus. Next base: position 255,490 of record CM021781.1, read on the forward strand.
AAGCACCCTCCTTCCCCCTGAGCATATACCCAGCTTCTCACTCTTCCTGAGAGACTGCGAGTGGTTTGTCCCCCACTTCATAAAACCCCACCCTGCTCAGCTCAGGGCAGGGGGCAGTAGTGTGGGTTACTAGGGGGGCTGTGGGTTATGGAGCAGTGCCCATGACCTCCCTCTCACCTCCCTCCATTCCACTGCCTTGGGTCATGTCTTGGTGACCTTCCCCAGTCTTCTGCTTGGCATGACTCCAAACACCAACAGCAGTGGGACACGGGGCAGCACAGCCCCAGGGAACCTTGTTGCCCACCCCTCCTTGGACCTGGAGCTTGAGCACCTCTCACAGGGCTGTCTTGCTACTTGGTCCATGTGCAGAGGATCCATCCATCTGCATCCATCTGCAGAGGGCAGCAACCACCCACCCAGAGTTCTCTGGGTGCTGCTGGCGTTACCTGATGGCCTGTGGCCTGTCCACAGATGCTGGCTGCTCTCCTCACAGCTGGGCAGAGCTGGCAGAGACCCCAGCTGCCAGCCTGGGTTTGAGCAAGACAGCTCCAGCCTGGCACAGTCTCTGCCCCTGAGCTGCCCAGGGCATGTCCCTGGGCTGCTGGGACAGGATGCCTGCACACACCAGCTGCAAATCCCCGCCTGGGGCTTCTAAAACCCTGCCTAGGGTAGCACCGTGGCCGACAGCTGCAGATGTGGCTGTGGCCTTCTAGCAGCCTTCCAGGCCTTCCAGGACAGCTCCTTCAGCTCCATCGTGTCCTGCATCCCTGGTAGAAAACTCGTGGCCAATGTGGCATGGCTACCTGTGCCACACAGGGAACTGGGGAACAGCAGCACGGACAATGCTGTCAGGGAGTGCTGCCAGCAGCGAATCAGGCTGGGGCAGGCCAGCCTGGGAACAGTGCCCTGTGGGCTGTGCAGTGCCCAGTATCAGGGCTCTCAATCACACAGGGGAAGAAATGCAAAAAGGGAGCTGAGAAAAGATAACAGGAAACAGGACACAAGTCTGAGGAGGAAAAAATACCCAAACCCAGCACTGCAGTTGGCCTCAGAGGTCTCTGAGGGTGGCACTGAAACCACAGAGCCCTGCTACGCCCCAGCACATTGGCAGAGCACTGCGGGCACAGCGCTGGCAGGGGCCCCATGGGAGTGGTCCTTCTCCCAAGAACTTGGCAGCCAGAGGGATGGAGAGGAGCAAGAGTGAAATGGTGGGTGCAGCCTCCAGGGCTGCTCAAGCACCCCAAGAGCCCCCAAGGAGTGGTTTAGGGGCAAAGAGCACAGTGGGACCTCACTCCCCTACTCTCTCCATGCCATGCAATGCAAGTGCATGTCCACTTAGATGACAGCAATACACGCCTCAGGGTGTGTATTACACGCCTCTCCTCCCTGCCTCTGTCTCAGGTTCCTCTCTCTTCACTCTGCCAGGGCCTTAGGAGAAAGGTGTGCCCAGGCAGCCATGCCAGCAAAGAAACAACCAGGCAGGTGGCCTCACCAGGACAGTGGCATAGCCAGACAGACCCCAGGCATGGGCACAGCTCTCAGTGCAGGCGCCGTAAAGGCACGCACGTGCCCACTTCCCCTTTTGGCAGAAAACATCCCAGCAAGGGCAGGTGCCCAGGCCTGGCAGAACAGAGGTGCTGCTGGTGCTGCTTTAGCTGACAGTTTCAAGATGAGTCAGTGGGAGCCAAAATCAGGCTGGCATCCTGTTTTCAACCTGGCTGCAGGGTGGCAGACAGGAGGCACACTGGGGAGGCTGAGGGCAGGGCCCTGCCTGCACCCATCTCAGAGCAGGCAGGGCATTGGGACGGAGCAGGAGTCTGCACGCACTGAATCCCCAGCTCACACACTTGCTCCTTCCCAGCACTGGCCAGGAGGGAATTGCCCCCAGCCCAGCCACAGCACAGATGGTCCTAGAGATGGTGCCAGGCTAACGTTCTGGGCTTGTTTATACCCCTCTCAGCTCTGTGATGGGCTGAAGAAAATGCAAAGGCAGCAGCAGGTTTATTCCAAGACAAATGAGCATCTTGCTCTTCATCTGCTTCTGGGTGATTTTGGAGAGTTGTGTGTCCCATGAACCTGCAACCAGACACGACAATCCAGATTTTCAAGAGTAAACAAAATAATAGTAATAATATTCTAGTGGTCTCAGCAAAAGAGTGTTTGCAGGATGTGTTATGGCACAGAAACTGCCAGCCTGCAGCGCTGCCCATGGGCTCAGCCCAGCCCCTGCAGCCTCCCTCCCTGCCATGCTCTGCCTGGGCACTGCTCTGGCAGGCAGCTGCAGGCAGGAGCAGTGTCCAGGGCAGCCTGCTGGGCACCAGACCCTGCCTACATCCTGCTCCACATTGCTCATGCCCAAGGACAGGGCTGGGTGGCAGGGCTCAGACCAGACTGGGGGGGCTCTCCCTGCTGTCCCCTCCTTGGTATCACCTTGGGACTTGCACTGTGCAACAGGATCCCATCCTGGCATGGGGCACCCCCCCAGCCATGTGAGAAGGAACCCAGCCATAGGGCACCCAGCCATGGGTGATATCGCCACCCACATGGCACAGGGGAAGTGCTCAGAGTGTGCTGACAGCAGCAGGAAGGACCTGCTTGGGGGCTGGGACAAAGCAAAACCACAGAAGAGGAAGCCCTGAGCGCTCCAGCCCAGAACCAGCAGCTGCCCCAGAGTACCTGCGTGGGCAGTCACCAGCCCTGGCTGTGCCGTGCTGCGCTGTGCTGTGCCGCGCCACACCGTGCCGAGCCACTGTCCATTCCACAGTAAGTCTGCAGGCTGAGCACACATGCCAGCACTGCCACACATCATGGGGAGAAGGGGCTAAGCAATGGGTTGGCTCCTGGTGCTGCCAGCCTGAGGATCCTTTGAATGTGGGGCAGTGTCCTCACCGCTGGGGACTGGCAGGCAAAGGGGCCCAAATCATCGGTGTCCTTACGCGTGGTGCAGGGAGCAGGTAGAGCTTTCTTCCCTCTTCAGATGATTTCTTTTTTTTTTTTTTTTTTTTTTTTTTTCCTGGAGCCTAAACTTAGCTCATGTATTTTAGCATGCCAGACGGAGCAGCCAAAGCAGGGAAGGGATTTGCAACAGCAAAGCTGCTGCAGATCAGCTGGGAGAGCAGAGCAACACCTTCCACAAGCCTCCAAAATCACAGAGGAACCAGCACCCACTGCCTGGCTGTGGGGCTGGGGCATCTAATATGCTTCCAGAGGTTACCTTGAAAGGGAAACTTTCTTTGGTGTTGAACGCTGTGGGTGACCTGCCAAAAATTTGGCTGCAACACATGCAGAAATGTAAACTGCCAAATGGGTAGGGAAAGGAGCTGAGGGGGAGCTCCCTGTACACCCGGGGCTGTGCCCTGCAGCCCATTCCATGCCCGGCCACCCAGCATTGCCAAAGCATGGCAAAAAAATCAGGCAGTATCCAGCTGTGCAGCCCTTGGGACCAGCACTCATGGGGTTTTGAGCTGTTTGCTGGCATCTGGTGCAGCTGAACGTCGCCCCTCAGCCTCCACATCTGCTCCCACTGCTCTCTATTTCAGTGAGCAACTCTGACTCAGTTAAGAAGCAGAACCTTTGGCAAGGCCTAACACAGGCAGAAAGGCACTGCAGTGGGGGTGAATGAAGGTGCAAACGCGCATCTCACGCTGGATGGTGGGTGACTGGGGTTCCCAGGTGCCTATGGGCCGAGCCCTGCCAGCTGGAGACGTACAGCAGCCCAGCTGTGGGGGAGGCAAATGCCTCTGCCCTGCCTGCTGGGGACTGGAAACCTGGGGCACCTGAAAATAAAGTATGGGTATATGCGGTGCCAAGAAAACCAGCCCCCAGCCTTGGTGTCTTCATGGCTGGGGAGAGCACCCCAAGCCCAGGGAGAGCACTCCAAGCCAGGTAGGAGCCTTGCCATCACTGCAGGAAGGTGCTGGGACAAGTGGGGCACGTTTCAGGCAGGACCCTGATCTGGCCCCAAGTGGGGTTTGGGACTTCCTGATTGCTCCCAAGGACACCCCGATGGCTGATCCATGAGTGGGTTCAGGGATGGAGCCTTGCTATGGGGTTCTCCAGCCAGCTGTGAGGGAGGACTTGGGGTACTCCCTCACCCTTTGGCATGTAGCCCCAACCTGTAGCCCCTCCAGAAAGAACAGCACGTTCCTCCCAGGCTTTGCTGTGGCAAGGCTGGCTGCATTTCAACCTCAAAATGGGGCCGCCCCCCCCCCCCCCCAGGCAAAGCAAGAAGTGTGGAATGGGACCGTGCCTCTTTGTCAGATGGGGAAACTGAGGCACAGAGCAAGTGACAAGGAAAGCATCCCTTGTGCGTGCAATTGGGAGTGGTGCTCATCAGTTGTGACAGGGGGACAGGTAGCTGCTGACTGTTGGCTCTCTACCCCCTCCCCACCCCCTTCAGCAACAGCACTGCTTGCCCCTAGAGACTGGGGGCACTGGGGAACACGAGGGAGAATGATGCAAATGACAGCACCAGCTTGGTGTGACAGGGATGCAACAGCTCCTGCCTTTTCCTACCCTGACAGGTAGCCCTCAGGCAAAGTCCTTTTATCTTTTGCATGTGGGATTTTCTGAGCTTAAAAGACAACACTAAAGAAAAAAAAAAGAAAAAAAAAAAAAAAAAAAAAAAAAGCACAAAAGCCAAGGGAAAAAAAAATGGAAACCACATGGTGAAAGCTGTGGGTCCCTCTGTGGCACCTGGGATGGCATGCACCCATCCCCTTGCTTGGCCAAGGTGCTGCCCACATCCCCAGCCTGCCCCAGGCCAGGCAATCCTTGCTGGGTTGTAGCAGCGGGTGTGTGGGTGGGACCCTGCAGGGGGGCAGAGGTATACTGGGGCCTGGGGGCTCCTGCTGTGCCTCAGCCCCGTGGGGTTTGGGTGCCATGGAGGAAGCGCAGAGAAGTCTTTCTCCAGCCACTCCAGCCCCAGCATCTCCTCACTCCTCCATGCTCCTGCCGGACAGGTGGCTGGGCAAGCCGAGCTGATGGCCCTTGCTGGCTTATTCTGTCCCAGGCACAGCCTCCAAGAAGGTGATACCACCAAGAAGGTGACACCACCGAGAAGGTGACAGCCAGCCCTGCTGAGCACTGGCAGCATGTCCCGGGCATCACCACTGCCATGGCTGCCATGGCGCCGGCCCAGTGTGAAGGCAGTGGTCACTGCTGGGTTGTTTGTCACCATGCTCTGGAACCTGAAGTGCTTCATCAACTCGTCTAACATCTCTGGTGAAGCCCCCAGGCATACTAAGCCACTGGTGGTCCTGGTGTGGGAATGGCCTTCAAATCAGGTCCCAAACATCAGTGGGGACATTTGTCATGAGCTGTACAGCATTGAGGGATGCTGGCTCACCATGGAGCAGCGGCTCCTGCACCAGGCAGATGTGGTGGTGTTTCCTCACACCAGGCTCCAGCAGGGCAGGGGCAAGCTGCCCCGGGAGAGGCCACCAGGGCAGAACTGGGTGTGGGTCTCCCTGGAGTCCCCCACAAACACTAAAGCATTAGCAGGATGGAACCAGACCTTCAACTGGGTGATGACCTACAGACGAGACTCAGACATCTTCATCCCCTATGGCAAGCTTGTGCCTAACCGGTCAGCCACCATGAACATCCCCACGAAGACCAACTTGGTATCCTGGGTTATTAGCAACTATCACAGGACTCAGAAAAGAGCCAAGGTCTACAAGAATCTGTCCAGGTACCTCCATGTGAACATATATGGGAAGGCAAACAAAAATCCACTTTGCAAAGACTGCCTTTTGCCAACGACATCCAAGTCCAAGTTCTACCTGGCCTTCGAGAACTCCATCCACCAGGACTACATCACTGAGAAGCTCTGGAGGAACTCCCTGATGGCTGGCACTGTGCCTGTGGTGCTGGGGCCTGCCCGGGCCAACTACGAGCAGTTCATCCCCGCAGACTCATTTATTCATGTTGATGACTTTAGTTCCCTGGCAGAGCTGGCCACCTTCCTGAAGACCATGAACTCCAGCCGTTACCAGCAGTTCTTCACGTGGCAGAAGAAGTACAGTGTGAAGCTCTATGCAGACTGGAGGGAGCGCATCTGTACCATCTGTGCCATGTACCCCAGCTTGCCCCAAGGCCGTGTCTATCCCGACCTGGAGAGCTGGTTCAACAACTAGTGCAGGGCTGACACGTGCTGAGGGCACTCAGCACTGCCAGAGACATCAGGGATGCATTTGTGTAGAAGATAAAAGTGGGAGGAGTGTGGGGCACACTGTGACGGAACAGGATGCTGTGCAGGGAGGGATGTGGGACCTCTAATACTTGCCCTGTTGTTGCCACACTGTTACCTTGAGCAACTCTGTGTGACTTAGCTTCCTGCAAAATGTGACTATCTCCCCATACTGACCTACCCCGCTATGGTGCTGGCATTACAGAGGGTGCTTTGCAAATAAATGACACAGGTTTCCAGAGGCGCTGCCCATCTGTCAGGGCCTGGGCAGAGCTGAGGGCAGACGAGGACAGCAGGAACCATCAGCTCCCTAACCTTCCTTTCCTCCTCATGCCCTTGTAATCGTGGTGTGCCCCCCCCCCCCCCAACACTACCTGGGCAGCAAATCCATGGTGGCAGAATCCCCTGGTGATGTTTCCAACTGGGTGACCACAGCTGGGGGGGGGAGGGTGTTGAGAGGGAGGAGGGATGGGAGAGACATGGTCCCCTGGGACCTCAGGGTAAGACACTGCATCCCGCCAGGGACCCAGCATCCTGTAGCCAGGGATGAGCAGCTCACGCATCGCACCAGCACCCACAGCCTCTGTGCTGGCACAGCCCTGCAGAACCCATTTCCCCTGCCCCTGCTCTCTTGCCACCAGTGTCCCTGTGCTGGCAGGACACCGGATGCTCTCAAGAGCAATCAGAGCCTGCTCAGTGCAAGGCCGAGTCAGAGCAGGATGGCTGTGGTTTTGCACTGCCGGTTGTATGTACTGCTGCGACAGGAAGCTGTTGAGATGGTGCTGTCCTGAACATTTAAGCGAGCCAAGAGCAAACGCCCCACACCAGTGCCCTTGGCACTGCCAGCCCCTGCACACCCCGTGCCATGCATACACCACGTGCCCTGGGCACCCCCGCACCACTCTGCACTGTGTACACCCCCCCCTCTGTGGGCACTGCATGGCGAGCAGCCTGCACTGTGGGCACCCTGCAGCACACACACCCTGCCTGGGAAGCTCCCTGCACTACAGGCACCCTAACCCAAGAGCATCTTGCACTGTGGGCCCCCTGCTAGCACGCACACCCTGCACTGCATGTACCTTGCAATGAAAGCACCCTGCCTTGTGTGCATTCTGCACTTTTAAGGACACTGCCACTCTGCATCACCTACACCCCGCGCCACACACCCCTGACCATGCAAAGGGCATCCTGCTCTGTGGGTACCCTGCACCCTCGGCGTGGACAGCCCCCAGGCACTCCATGAGGAAGCACCCATCTGGGACTGGCAGCAGACATCGGGGCTAGACAACAGAACTGGGGAGGAATGTGACTGCTCCATCCCTGCCTCACTGCATGCAGACCCACACCTCACCATATGTCTCAAGTCATTTACCTCCCCGGTAACGGTGACTCATTTTGTCACACATCTTGCCCAGTTTCCCTCACTGCAGCCCCCAAGACTACACAGCCTGAGCCCCACTACCCTGCCCAGCAGCACCCAGCAAGCTGCTGGCCACCCGCTGGACCTGGTCGCATGGGCGATAACCCGCAGGAGAGGGGACAATCCTGCTTGCTGTGTGCGCTTTGTGAACACCCTCCCACACCCACCCCCCAGCATCAGCCTGGTCCAGGCCTGCCTCATGCGGCAGTTTGACAGGACTTGCCACAATCTTCTGATTTCTGAGCGTGGTTTCTCATTTTGTCTTCTGGATCAACTGAAAACTGAGCAGGAACATGTCACACCGCTGTCAGTGCTGCCCTCACCTCCATGGCAGCACGGCCCCCACAAGCCTCGGCTGGCTGCATCACTTCTCCATCATGAGGCCATGAGGGCTTTGGGGCAGCAAGATCTGGGCGCCCTGTGAGATCTGGGTATCCCACAGCCTGCTCCCCGAGAGGACCCTACCTGGCTGTGCAAACCGCAGCAGAAAATCAGATGGTTGAAACTTGCAGAGTCACACCTAAGCAATGTGACAGCCTTCCCAGGCAGAAATGGCACCTCTGTATGCAACCCTATGGTCTAATGTATCACAGATTGCCAGCCTCCATCACCCCAACTCACCCCTACGCCCCCCCCCCCCCCCCCCAGTGTGCCAGGCAAGAGCCTAGGGCAGCTTTGGCCACAGCAGTTTGCAGCAGACGCTGTGCCTGGCTATGAGCCCCAGGATTTGAGACCTACTGCTAAACCAGGCTGTGGGCAAGGAGTCCTGGGCACCCAGGTACTAGGGAACAAGTGGGGACACAGGGCTGAGGGCAATGGGGTCCTGCATGTGTTTCCACCTCTGCCCTTTGGAGGATCCCAAGGTGCTGTGAGAGCAGCAGCCAGCTCCTACACAGCCCACGAGAATGAGGGTGCAGGCCAGCCCTGAAAAGCAAGATCAAAACCATCATTAACTGGCAGCTGAGCTAAAAAAGGGGCTTTTCAGAGTTGGTTTCAATACAGATCTGGTCACTTCATTGCTTGTACTTGGGGAGAACTACCCCTAGGTTGTGGACTGATGGCTGCAGCAAACCAGGCTGCACAGCCAAGGGTGCTGAGCAGTGAGTTGTAGCACCCTGGAAGTGCCCTGCTTCTCCCATTTGGCAGTCTCATTCACCTCCTGCTGGCATCACCACGCGTAGCCTTGCTCCCAGCTGGCCCCAGTGCCCTGGGGCTTCTTGGCCACCAGCACAGCCACGTGGCAGTGCTGACGCTGTCCAGGATGCGCCTTGCCCAGGGCTTGCATATTGCTCTTGCAAGCAGTGGTGAAGCAGCACACCCCAGCAAGCCATTCCCTGTTCGTGGACCCTGAAGGAACCCTTCACCCAAGACTCCTTGGGCTTTTGCCTTTCCAAAAAGTAGCTGTGGAAAAAATAGCCCCACAGGGGTTGCAGGTGACCCCTGTGCACACTCCTGAACACATCTGCTTTTGCAAACAGGAAAGGAAATGGGCTGTGTGCCACCACCAACCTGCAATCCAGTTCCTGGAGCTGGACACATTGCTCCACAAGCTGTCAGGCCCCTTGGTTAAGAGCTGGATCCAGAGTAGCTCACGGGCCAGCACCCACTGACTGACCTGAATTACCTCCAGCAGCACAAAGCAGTGGCTCAGCTGCAATTTAAGATCATACTGTTCAGCAGAGCTCCTGGCTGCAGTGTGGGCTTGCTGTATCTCCAGCCACTGCAGGCAGCGACAAGCTGGGTCTTTTAGACTGTGGCAGCAGCAACTCTCACAACTGAGTTCAGTGTAACCCCTCTGCCTGCTCAAGCCTTGGGCACAACAGGGAGCTCAGCCCCACGTGGGTGCACCGTCCAGCTGCTGGAGCAGCACAGCCCCCCGATGCCCCCATGTGCAGCCAGACCCAGACTGACACAGTTGTCTGCAGACAGTGACCACAGCAGGACCCAAGCAGGCAAAGGACATAAGGGAGGCAAGGAAAGAGCTGACTAGCTCTCATGCCCCGAAGAACTGAGATTTATTTCACTGCCAGAGGGAATATGATTAAGAAAAAAAATCATCATCAACTACAGCAGGCTCAAAGGCACGGGGTGCTAGCAGCATGGACAAGATGGCATCAGCCCCACTGTGGGCCCTGGGCTGGGACCCCTGCAGAAAAGCCCCGGGGTAGCACAGCTAGGGGCTGAGACAATGGCTAGAGAGTGAAGAGGGCCCAGAGGCTCTGGGGTGATGCTGGGAGGGGAGGCCCTGCCCCACCACCCTGCCCTGCTGGCCTGCCACAGGGGGCAGGCAACAGGGTGACCCTCCCGTGCTGCCAGGACAAGCAGGGCTGGAGGCTGGGGCTGCTGAGGGCTCCCCCCACAGCATCATGCAATAGCCCTTGGCTCACCCCAGCCACCCAGAACAGTGGGCAGAGCCCACGAGGGGACCACCCCCTCCCCGTGTGCAATGCCCCAGCCCTGCTCTATATAACAGGGAGGAGGCATCTGGGAAACTAGTGATCACTACAAAGAATTTTGCTTTTTAAAAACTAGAAATACAGCCAAAACCATTAAAATAAAAAAAAACACAAAAACAAAAACAAAACCCTCCCCCCACCCCTAAAAAATTTAGAAATGCTTTTTTTCTGGTTCTCACAGGAGCAGCTCGGCAGGGGCCAGGCACAGGCGGCTCCACCCAGCTCCCAGGCACGCATGGCTTTGGCAGGTAACAGTGAAGGAGCTCTCCCCCACACCCCCGAAAGGCAGGAGGGTGCTGACCCCATGCAGGGGGGCTGCTGGGACCAGCGAACTCGCGTAACTGGGAAGGGCTGGGAGCAACTGTAGAGTGGGCACCATCCCCATGCTTGGCTCCCGGCCCTTCCTCAGCCCCTCAGGCCCCAAAAGCTGTAAAATAGCACAGCCACTGCCCAGACAAGCCCTGGGAGCAGGGCCGGAGCCATGCCCGTGCCTTGTCAGGGCAAGGGGAGGACGCTGCCCCTGGACAGACGGGCTGCAGTCGGGGCGCACTTCTGCCTGCCCTGGTTCAGTGGCTGCTGTTGTTCATGGAGAGGCCAGGCTGCAGAGCTTGAGGGAACATCTCGGCCTTGTGGAAGGGTGGCATGTAGACTGGAGGGGATGGCGCTAAACTGTAGCCCTGGGATGTCACCGGGATGGGCAGGCCAGGGGGCACCAGGGACTGGTTCATGTCGTACATCACCCCCTCCGTCTCATTGCCAAAGGGCAGCAGCAGCCGCTTGCCTTTCTGACGGCGGTTGCAGAACCAGACCCGGACAACCTGTGAGGAAGGGGAGACAGGGCAAGGATGAGTGGTGCTCTGCATGCCCAGGGACAGTGTGGCAACAAGACCCTTCTGCTGGTGGCACCTCCACGGCCCTGAAGCGCTGACCCCCTGCATGGCTCCGCCTGGGGCTCAGCACGGAGGGGCAGATGGTGGCAACCAGCTCCAGCCACCCTCCCACACCTTCTTCCAGTATCAAAACTGGCCTGATGTGGATGCTCAGGAACTGCAGCTGTTTGGAACCCCTGCCCCCCACCCTCCAAACCCTGCCAAACCTACATCTTTGTCCAGGTTCAGGTCTTCAGCGATCTGGGAGATCTCCTGGGGACTGGGCTTCACACATTTGCGGAAGAAGCTCTCCAGTGTTCCTTTCACATTGGTCTCGATGCTGGTCCTGCGTTTTCTCTTCCGGGCTTGGGCCAGCACTTGCTCTGCATTGCACATCTGGAAGTGAGAGAGACCACACACTTGGTCACAGGGTGGCCCAAGGCTGGCAATGTCCCCCCAGCCTCTGGACACACACACAGAGCTGGCTGCAGAGGTCTGGGAGGGATGGCAGGCTTTGTCCCTGTGACCGTCTGCCAGCACAGCCTCTTTCTGATCAGCAGTGCAGAGATGCAGTAAAAGCTCAGACTTCGCTGCTGAGCTTCATCCCACTGCAACTGGGGTCATTCCCAGCATCCTACCGCTGTCTCCCCACCTGCATGGGCAGGGAAGATGGACACATCTTTCTGCGTTACATCCCATCCCTCCAGCCTGCCCTCAGGGAGCAGCAAGATGCATCTCCAGCTCATCCCAGAGGCCAGCAGTAGCCAAGCCAGCTGCTCCGAGATGAGAGCTGCCCCTGCTGTCACATGGTGCACATGGGGGGAATTTGGGCTCCCACCTGCCTGGCTGAAGGGTGTTACTTAAAAGATCAGCAGTGGACTGGGTACCTCCATCCCCCTTGGGACCAAACTCATGGCTATGAGAAAGGCAGTGAGCCACTGCCATGGCAAGGGAAGCCTGCTCCTCCCTTCCTCTCCCAAAAAACATGTGTGCAGGACAGGAGAGGCTGCAGCTCATTTGTCAACAAATAAACCAGACACCCTGCCCTGCCCAGCCCCATACCTCCTGCATGTTGTCCGTGTTCTCTGCTTCATTGAGCCAACGCTGTAGCAGTGGCTTCAGCTTGCACATGTTCTTGAAGCTCAGCTGGAGCGCTTCGAAGCGGCAGATGGTAGTCTGGCTGAACATCTTCCCTGCACGGGGAGGCAGGCACTCTTATGCACAGCTCCCTGAGTGCAGCTGCCACCCCCAGCAGCCCCCCAGGGCTCCTCAGGGTCCAGGCACCAGGAAGGGCGTTTTCCCTGCTGGTTCAGCAGGGACTTAAAGCACTCAGAAAGTCTTCAGAAACAGCTATTGTAAACCAGTTCATTGGTGCCAACAGCAGCTTTAGCAAATAGGGGCTGGTGCTGGACACCGCTTTTGCAGGTCATTATGTAGCAAAAATCTCTTTTGCCCAGGTGCCCCATCCCCATGATGCCCTTTTCCTCCCAGGTATGGGGAGAGATGTTGAGAAAAGCTTACCATAGAGAGTGCCCAGAGCCAGCCCCACGTCAGCCTGTGTGAAACCCAGCATTATGCGCTTGTGTTTAAGGTCCTTGGCGAACTGCTCCAGCTCTTCTGAAGTTGGTGCATCCTGGCAGGGAAAAGCAAACTCAGAGGGAAAACTTGTACCCACCTGGGCTGGGACTGCAAAGAGCAGAGTCTCATCGGTGGGGGGGGTGGGGCAGTACGGGCCTGGGATAGGGATGAGGAGTGGAGATCCCTAGGTAGCACTGATGCACACCTGCCATTGCCACCTTGGGGTGATGGGGCAGTGGCAGAAAGGATTTTCCCCAACCCCCAAACAATGGACTCCACTGGGCTCTGGAGCCCCTAGTGCCCCCTCGCCCCCCCCCCACCTTGCTCCACACAGGAGCACATGGAGAAACCTTGTGAAACCTCACCCTTTTCTGGGACAGAATGCAGGATGTGGAGCACCAGAGCCCCAAGCTGTGGGGAGCTCTGCCCTGAGGTGTGGAGAGCACGTCCCTTCTGCCTGGGCTCACACCCTCACAGCCTGACATGGGGCACCACAGACCCACAGGCGGCTTGGGTGATGTCCCCAGCATCATTCCTCTATCACGCACCCCACAGCATGTTCCCTGGGGTGCAGGGCAGGCACCAGCCCCTCTCCTGGCTGAGCCCAATGAAGAAATGACTCACATAAAGTGAATTTTGAAAGTACAGACAGCCAGACTTCACTTCTGGAAAGCTGCTTACCCAAGTGCTTTAATTCCTTCCTGCAGTAGAGTCTTGAACTGCTGTAGTGGGCATTTTGCAATCTTTTCACCAACTTTCACATTTGCTGCATTTTTCATATTTTACAGGCATAAATCCTGCCGGCCAGTCTCAGCTTTTAATTGCCCAAGTATATCGGCAACAAAAAGCGCAGACGGGGCACCCCGACCCTCTTAGTAGAGAACTGTTCCTTCTGCCTCAGCACAGCACAGCAGGACGTGGACTGCAGGGCAGGCAGGAGAGCTCGGCGCCCAGCAGTGTAACACACACACACGAGTGCCCCACGGGCTGGGCTCGGTGGGCGTGGGAGCTCCAACCTTACTTTGCCACTTAAACAGCAGCAACTCTGTGCAAAAACAAGAAACCCACACCGCAAAAATAAAAGCTCGGAAAAGCTTTGAAATAAACCACATCATCGTTGCTGCTAACCCCGGAGAGTTTGCTGGGAAGGATGCTTTTACATCATGCCACGAAAAGATTTAAAACCGAAATCCCCAAATACAACCGCCTGTCACGCTGCTAAATTAAGGTGCCTCACCGGGGGCAGCCAGCGGGGCCGCTCTCGTCGCGGTGACCGCCCGCGGGTGTCGCGCGTGGGCGCAGCCTCGCGGGGCGCGACGTGGGGCAACCGCGCGCTCCCTCCCCGGCCGCGACGGTTGGAGGCGGCCGCGGCGACCGGGAGCTGAGCGGGGCAGAGCCCCGGGGCTGACCGCGCTGCACTGTCCCGGGGTTCCCGACCGAACGGAGCCCCCTCTCCTAAGGCAGGCGCTTGAGGGGCGCTGGGCGCGGCAGAGCGCTGCCCGCGGGGCCGCGAAAGCGTCTTGGTTGCTCTAAAGCACCTCCCCAGAGGATGAGCCCTTCCCTCGCCCACCTGTCGGGGTGAGGCACCCGTGCAGCCCTGCGTGGCTGCCCCCGGTCTCGGCGCTGGAGGAGAAGGGACGGGGCTGGCTCCGCGGGCAGGGAAATGCCCCCCGGCCCGGCTGGGTGCCACCCTGGAAGTCCCTTCTCCATCAGCGCCTCCCTGACTCTACAGGGGGTCACGGCCGCGCAGAGCGTACACAGGGCACACACGCCACAGGGCAGGTTAAGGGGTTCCCACCCTGGAGCCCCGACCTGAGAACAGGTTTGCTGGCGTCTCGTCCCCCGACCTCGGGCCGATCTCCGTAGCCGCTCCACACGGCTACCCAGATGAACAGCCTCTCTACAGATGTTTCCTCGGAACGTTAAGAAACCTCAGAGGTGTACTTATGCCGCAGAACTGCACTTGCGCAGGTCCCGAGGACAGAGGGAGCTGCAATGCCGGAATGAGAAGGTGCTGCCGGCAGTCGGAGCCGCGGGGTCCCCACGGCTGCAAGCGTTCCCAAGGCGCTCATTCCCAGCGGGACACGGGGAAGGCGGGGCCCGGTCCTGCTCGGGGTCCCGAGGACGACTCATCCACGTCCCGCTCCACTAACGCACTGCTAACTCGCCCTCGCCGACGGCCGTCCCGTCGACGGCTGCGAAGTCGGGATAGCGAGCCGCCCGTCCCGGGAACCGTCGACGAGGACTCGGAGCGCGCCGGGCACGCGGCGGGGACGGGGCGGCGGGCGGAACAGCCGTCGGGGAGCAGCGGAGGGGCCCGGCCGGGCGGCGGGCCCGGGGCGCGCACGGGAAGGGAGCGGGGTCTCACCTCGTCGCCGCTGTCGCTGGAGTGTCCGCCCTCGCTGGCGGCTCCGCTGGAGCTGCCGCTGCTGCCCAGGCTGGCGAGGCCGCCGGAGCCCGGCTGCAGGGCGGCGGGGCAGAGCCCGTGGCCGGGACCGGCGGGGAAGGAGGCGGCGGCGGCGGCGCTGGGGAAGGGCGCGCCGGCGGCGGCGGCGGGGGGCGCGGGTCCGGCCCACGGCGGGGCGGCCCAGT
>CM021781.1:270994-306886 GCA_011076525.1 Nettapus auritus
AGGCGCGGGCCGCCGCGGCGTCGCGGCCGCCGTCGGGCTCGGCGGCGAAAGGGAAGAAGAGCTGCTGCGCGGCCGCGCCGTCGTAGCCGCCGCGCGGGAAAGGCGGGCCGCCGTCGGGCAGGAGGCCGAAGGGGGCGGCCGGCAGCCCCCCGTCCGGGCTGAACATGGTGACCGCGGCCTAGGGCTCCATGCGGCGCCGACGGGGCTTCGGCTCGGCCCGGCCGCCGCGCTCAGGCCGGGCGCGGGCCGTCGGCCGGTGCCTCCATGCTGCGGCGCCGCCGGGGCCACTGAAGGCGGCGGGGCCGGGCCGGGCCGGGCCGGACCGTATGGAAATGGGCCCCCGCCCCATTGGCCCCCGCGGCGCGGCCCCACCGCCGGTGGGTCGGGCGTGAACTTGATCCCCTTGAGCCTTGAGGAGGGGGCAGCGGCCCGGCCCGGCCCGGCCGGACGGCCCCGCGGGCGGAGGGGGCCGGGCGGGCCCCCACGTGCTCTCTGCCCCTGCTCGCGGCCATCGGGGCGCCCGTGAAGGGGGACAGCGACGACCCCAGCCCCGCGGGCAGGGCCGTGCCCTCAGCAGCTCCTCGCCGGGGGCTCGTCAAGGGCAAGGGTGGCTGCGGAGGGGGCTGCTTTGGGGATGGGACAGCCGCAGTGGTGGGAACAGAGGCCGGGGCAAGACTGAGGCCTTGGGGTTGGGCAGCCACTGGGACACTAGTGCCTTCGCGCACCGCTCGTCCGTCCCCTCCACCTCTGCAAGGCAGTGGGAAACAGGATCTAAATGGCCGTGCTCCCTGGGTG
The DNA here is from genome assembly GCA_011076525.1 of Nettapus auritus. Taxonomy (NCBI): domain Eukaryota; kingdom Metazoa; phylum Chordata; class Aves; order Anseriformes; family Anatidae; genus Nettapus; species Nettapus auritus. Next base: position 271,790 of record CM021781.1, read on the forward strand.
AGGCTGGGCATTTCCAGCTCCCTGACACCACGGCACAGCTCTGCTCTCCCTCTCTGCGCAGTGGAAGGCTGTGTCGTGGAGGCAGGCTAGAAGCCCCAGAGCTCTGGGGCTAATTGCAGCCTTCGCTATCAGGCTGATCTACTCCACAATGGACATGCTTGATATTTTCTCTATCTCAAGGGCTTTCCTTTCACACTGCCTCCTTGCAATGGAGCTATCGGGCCCCAGGTCGAGACATTTCCCCCTTCACTCCCTCCTCCCTGGCAGGAGCTTCCCAAGATGCTCCTGATGGCCAGGCTCAGGCTGGGATGAGCCTGCCCCATGGCAGCTCCTGGGGCCAGGCGGGACCAGGCAGGCCTGATACCTGCTGACCTGCAGACAGAGCTAGGGCAAGGGCAGCCTGATCCAGCACCTTTCCCTGTTTATTAACCCGGATTACCAGAAGTTGTTGTTTAGCCTCTGCAGTCTCACACTTGAGATATGCCAAGGAGATAGGCTTGAGGAGCACCCTCCCCGTCACTGTGTGATGTGGCGGTGCTTCTGGCAGGCTGGAGATGAAGACTGCTTGCTGCTGTTTTTTGCTGCTGTTTTCTGTGCATGGTGGCTGAGCAGGGGTAGGTGCCAAGGGCTAGCACCTGCAGCGCCAGTGGCAGCCCATAGCCCAGCACAGGGCCCTGCCGCATGTGGGGAGTGGAACTGGAACCACCCCCTTGTAATGGTTTTTATATAAGTGAAAAAATGACAGAGTGAGGTGGATTTTGGGCCCTTCCTGAGTCCTGCTGGTTTCACTGGGCACTTACCAACCTGCCCCAATCCTGCAGGTCTAGGAGGGGACAGCAGACAAGGAAAACAACCGGGGAAAACTTGAAGGATGCGAAAAGCTAGTTGGGACACGAGCAATCCTGAATGAGTCCCATGTCTGCGGGACCTGCCTGGGGTGAGAAACAACGGGTGAGAATCCTTCCCACCAGTGCCCTTCTGTCTCAACGCTGCCCCAGTCACGGATGGAGGTGCGTGTTTCAGCCGGGCCGGGGCCGTCCGACCGGCGGGTCCCACGGGCAGGGCTGCGGAAGTCTCGCTGCGGGACTCCAATCGCAGCCATCAGCCCTGGCTCCTCCGGGCTCCAGCTGCGGCCCCAGCGTTTCAGAAGATGCTTCGGCTGGGCAGTAACTGCCCTTCCCTTTGATTTATTGTTCCTGGGCCGGGCCCCCTCCTCCTGCCAACCTGCTCTTTCTCTCCATCCCCCCAGGAAGCAGCCCAATCCTGCTGCCCGCCAAGGCCTCAAACACATTCCTGCTCCCTTTCATATACAGGCGGAGGGGAAGGGAGACGTTGACTTTGAACTGGCCCTTTGTAGGAGCAGGGCCCATTGTGGCGGTGATGGTTTTAGCTGGGGGATGTGGAGCGAGTCAGTGGGGTTTCTCAGTGTCCCCTGTACATTTCAATAGGGTGATCTCTGGGGCTGTGTAAGGTGGGGGTCATTGTGTGCCAGTGGCTGGAGCTCAGCATCTCTTTGCCCTTTCAGGGCAGATCCTCCTGCTCTGTCCCCAGGCTTGGGCTGCAGCCCATCCTGGCAGGCCAAGCTCTGTGATCAGCCAGAGATCACTGGGATCCCACTAGAAAAAGCTTACTGGAAAGAACTATGCATGTCCTCCCCAGCTCAGTAGGATGGTAGCAAGCTGGGGCAACAGAAATGCGGAGACATTTGTCTCTTTTCTTTGCTGGGTGTGCTGGTTTGGCACCGGTTTGCACTGGTTTGGAGACAGAACATAGAGAGTATGTGATCAGAGATGATGGTTTATTCACTGTCAATCCACAACATACCTGTCAGTTCTGTGCTGGATGCTGCAGTTATGCTTAGTGCAACCAAGGCAGTCATATTGTAGGCTGCAGCCCTGCACTGGTGGGGACGGGGCACAGCTGGACCCAGACGTCACCATCTACATCGCAGAATCATTGGAGGGGGAGGGGAGCGGGGGGGAAGGGAGGGGGTGGTGGTGGTGGGGGGAAGCACAGCTCCTCCATGCCACTGCAGTTTTGCTTGGCTGCACCACAAGAGGTGCCAGGGCCAGGCATGCAGGGCCAGGCAGGAGAGGGCTCGCAGCAATGGGGAGTCTGTGCCCTGGCCTGTGCCTTTGGGAAGGGAATTGTCACTGAAGAGAAGCATTTGTCCCACAGTGGCAGCAACCTAGGAGGCACAGATGGGGAGAGGCTGCTGCCTCACACAGGGGTGGTGGGTTCTCAGGCTGCCAGGATAAGCGTTAGTGGGCTGGGACCTTGCTGAGCTGTGCAGCAGCTCTGCCCTTGTGTTCTCACCCTGCTGCCTCTGCTCAGCAGGAACCCCTGCTCCCTGGGCTCTGTAAGCTGCTTCAGTCTCGCTGACCCCAGGAGGACAGGCAGGAGGCTTGGTGCTTACCAACCCAGCTGAGATAGAAGTCCTGGAGGATGGTTTGGTTCAGAGTTGTGCCTTCATCAAAGGGGACCCTCCAGTACAGAACCTGGGGTATAATTTGGGTATCGCCCACATCACTGCAGTACCCAAATCTGCCAGCCCTTCCTCCCTGCCTTTTTACAGGTGGGGAAACGGAAGCACAGGCAGACAGGGAATGAGCACAGACCCTGTACCTGGCCCTGGTCTTTCCTGGGATGTCTGCATCATGGAAGTGTTGTCCCAAGACAAATGAATCCTCTGTGCCAGGAAGTCATGCAGCAGAGGCATGACTTCCTTGGGAACATGGGGTTCCTGCTACTATGGGGCCCTGAGTAAGGGGGTCTTCCCATTGTAATGGGCTACAGGAGCAGCAGGCTCCTACTCAAAGCTAAGACTCCCCCCCAAACGGGGTGTGCTCTGAGAGGCTGTTAGGTTCTGAGAGCAAAAGAAAGATGAATCTGGGGACCTTGGAGGGGGTGATCAAGCAAGGGCTGCGTTTTCCCAGGGGTGAGCCCTGGTGGGGCTTGGTGAGCAGGGCAGAGCAAATGATGGCCCTGTGTGCAACTGGAGACCCCGGTGTCCCCCAAACAGTGTGCATAGGTCAAACACACCAGGCTGAGACTTGGCTGAGGCCCAGCAAGTTTGGGGAGCCTGGCATGGCGGCAGGATGTGGGTAATGCTGGCCAGGTCCCCAGTTGTGGGGTGGCCAGGACAGCCATGAGCAGGCACGAGCAAAGTACCCTGACAGTACCCAGGTGGTTCAGTGATGAGTCAGGGAGTGACCCGCCCAGGGCTGCACAATAGCACCCAACCCTGCAGCACCGAAACCCGGAGGAGACGAGATTCTATCAGTGTGAGGGGGCTGGCATGATCAAAGGGCTGGGAGAGGAGCTCCTACGGCTACACAATGGCTGGCGGGAGGGAGCACCTGATAGCCCTTATCTGCCAGCCCCATGGAGGTGCGAAGGGCCTGGCCCTGGGGGGTGAGAGATTATCAGGGTGGGAGGGTTTGCCCTGGGTGATTTAGGGCTGGGTGCAGGCAGACACAGCTGGGGGCTCTCACTCAACACCTCTCCAGGGAAGTCTGCCCCAGTGGAGTGGATGTTCTGGCAAACACATACATCTGAGAAGCAAGAAAGTAAAATGGTTCTTGCTGGGTCTAGGAAAACCCCCGGGCATGGCCCAGAGAGTTGGCTCCCTGAGAGTTCTGCTGTTGGAGCAGGAGGGCAGGCAGTTACTCTTGCTATCTCTTGGGGAAGGTTTTGGGATGGGGGAATGGCAGCTGCCCTCCTTGCCCCGGCACCCCCTGCTCCCCAGAGGAGACCCCCCCACATACAAGGGTCCCAGCACAGGACCCACATCCAAGCACTTGCAACAGAGCAAAGTTGCAGCAGGGTGCAGCCCACCTAGCCCCACAGCACACACTCACATGGGTCTCAAACATGGTTGTTTAATAAAATCTCCTTTTAAAATAACTACAATCCATACAACAACAATGGTCTTGGGGAGAGGGGCAGCAACCCGCGTGTAACAGCATGGCGAAGAGAAAAGGATCTGTGCAGTGATGACTGCTGCCATTGAGCCCTGTGGGGAGACAACCCTGCACTTCCACCATGCTAACACAGGGCCATACCACTGTATCTGCCATGCCATACCTGCTGGGGGGGGGGGGGCTGCACTGGCAACAGCTCCTGCACCTGCAGTGGGCTCTCCTTGTGCAGCAGGTCATCTGTGGCTATGATGGTCCACACCAGGGGCTGGACGTGAAAACATCTGCAGACTCATCCCAGGCCCTGTGCTGGAGGGCTTGTGGCCAGTGCAGCAGGGACACTCTAGGACTTGGAGCATCAGGCTCTGAGCAAGGATGTGCTTGCAGCGACTGGCAAGAGCACAGCTCACCCCTCTCCTGCATGCTCCACCCAGACATATAGACATGGGCAGAGGATTCAGATGGGGCTCTGGACCCTAAGATGGACTGGAGGAGACTGTCCCCTGCCATGATGGGATGCCTGGGAAGAGCAATGGGCCAGGATATGTGGGGATGATGCTAAGGGCATGGGCTCCACTGGGCAAAGTTGTGGGTTTGGACAAGGGCAGGGGCCAGGGGAAATGCTGGCATGTGGAGGGAGCATTTTAGCTGCTCCTGCTGTGCACTGGGCACGGCTGTGCTTGCCCCGCTGCTCTCACTCCAAAGGCTCTGTGTGGCTTGGGGAAGCAGTGCAGCAAAGACACTGACTTGCCTGCTGCTCCTGGCCCCTGCGCTCCTGCCCTTCTCCTTCCTTCCTCTTCCACAGCTACACAGGTTTAAAACCAAAATACTTAACCCTTTCTGATTGTTCACTGCAGTGATGCCTGGGGTGAGATCCCAGCAAGAAGCAAGGGCCTCTAGGGAATCCTCCGTCTCCAATGGGCACAGCCTGAGCATGAGATCCCTCAGGCCCTGTCACCTTGCTGGGAGGCTGTGTGTGTGCAGTGGCACCAGGACTGCCTGCATCCTAGGGCGTCTGAGGACCAGCCCCAAAGAGGGGACAGTGCTGGCCCAGGGATCCAGGCAGACCCCCTCTTCCTGGCCAGGCACCACACAGTGTGGCCTCTGAGGCGGCTGAAGGTGCATTGCGGGAAGCAATGCCTGCAACCTGCCTGAGCTCCCTCCTGCTCCTGCCTTTTGCTAACATGGCTGGGTAGAAGGGGACTGTGCAGGTCCTGGTGCCAGTCAGCGCTGAAGCTCCCAGAGATGCCATCAACTCCTAGGAACGTTTTGGTCCCTCCCTGGGGGGCTCTCAGCAGTTTGGCCCCAGCTGCAGCTGGCTGGCAGCACCCACTCCTCTGGGCTGTCCAGGCATCTTCAACACTGTCAGCCCTGAGCCTGCTCCCAAACCCCTCTCCGTTCATCCCCAGCTGCTTTGGGAAACAGCCCTTAGCCTTCCTCAAAGCACAACACAGAGGCAGCGCCATGGCACCGGGGCCACTGGCACTGCTCGCCCTTGGGGCGTCCTGCAGGGCTGGTGCGTTCCCGGAGCTGGAGCGGCGAACAGATGGCAGGGACGCGATCACATCAGCAAAGAGGACAAGGACGCTGGAAATGGGGGCGACCCCCCCTCCCATAGCTATTAGTGGGTGTTTATTGGGCAGGCGTTGAACAGTCTGGCAGAGGGGCCCACGCCCCTTGGCCCAGCATGGGCGTCCTGTGGCGCAGGCCGCACCTGGGCCGTGCCGTTCTGCACACAGTCCATAGCGAGCTTGGGTGTGGGGAGGAGGGGTGTTACTGGTGCAACTTGGGGTTTGGGGGGTGTAGGGACGAGTCGTCAAACAGCGGGTTCCTCACTTCCATTTCTCCAGTCTGCAGAGTGGGATGGAGGGGAAAAGCAGAAGGTCAGGGCCCTGCTGTGGGGCTGAGCCTCCCCATCCCACGGGGCCGGGCCTGGACCCCAGCCCCAGGGCACAGCCCAGCAGCACCCGAGGGCGGGGGGCCACGGCCCCCCAGCTGGGACCCTCTGGCCACCCCAGAGCAGCGGTGCGGTGAGGTGCTGGGCTGTGGGCCCAGAAACCCGTACCATGATGTCCAGCAACCTGGCTGGCAGGAATGGGGTTCATTGCCCAGACTGCCATCAACTGCCCCTTAATGGGCCTGTAAAGATGTAATGATGACCCTTAATCTGGGCCCTGATGGCCGGGCTCCGCAGCCATTACCATGTGAAAGGCTCCTTCGGGGGGCCTCTTTGTGCTCTTTGTACCCAGGGCTGTTAGGAGCTGCCCTTCCCCAGGGTCTGCTTCGAGCTGCAGGGTCAGAAATGTCCCCTCTGGGTCTGAGAGGTCACAAGCCAACAGGACGAGCCACCCCTCCGCATGCCCACATCCCAGTGCAGCAGGCTGTCCCCACTTCCCAGACCCAGCCCCTTCTTGGGGAGCCCTGTTCCTGCCCATTGGAGTCCAGAGGCCTGTTGGGAACTGACTGGGAGACAGGGAGAAGGCAGAGGGACTGGACCATCTCATGAGCTGATGAAGGACAAGTTTAAAAGGCTCTTTGTGATGAGCTACACATCCTTGGCATCTGATAGAGCCCACCCCACAGGCACAGGGTCCCCCCAGTGCACCCTGCAGAGCTCACAGGTGCTCCAGTCATACCATGCCCACCTTACCGGAGCCAGCCCAGGGCACTCATACACAGTGAAGTCTCCGTCCTCGTTCTCCTCATCGGATGATGCTGAGTCTGGCACCTTGGGTTCCTCTTTATGCCTGTGGAGAGAGGTTGCGGGGGGGGGGGGGGGTGAAGCCCAAAGGGGTGATCAGTGGGACCCTAGTTAATGAGACATGCCACCCAGTGTGTTCCAGACAGCTACTGCTGGGGGCCAGGGCCAGGGCCTGGGGGGTCCTGCAGGGACCACATGTTCTCATCACAGGCTATTGGGATCCTCAGCCTGTGGTATAGCTGGGGCAGCTCTGGAGCTGCTACAGCTTTCTGTTTCCAGGTAAAGGTTGCTTACTTCTCCATGGAGAGCATCTGCTGCTTTTGGTGCTGGTAGTGGTACATCTGGGCACTCTGAGCCAGCGTCTTGTCCCCAGGCTGCAGAGAGAGCGATGGCAGCTGTGAGGGCAGGGCTCTGGAGAGCCCCGGGCCCATGGCAGCCACCTGGGGGTCCCCTGCCACGTGGGGGGACATATGCCTGGCCCAAGCACTAAAATCCCCGCAAGGAGGGAGGTGGGCACCTTACCGAGATCTTGTCATAGGGGAGAGGGCTGGCCATTCTCTCTGCTGAGTAGTCTGCTTTCTGTGCCAGCCTGACCTCCTTCTGCAGCCTGCCAACGGGAGAGGACAGCAGTGTAAGGAGCGACTCCAGAGGGGAGCCAGTGGTCTTCCTGGGGGCCCCAGCCGTCCCACACAGATCCCTGTTCTCTGGAATGGTACCTGTGACCAGCTGCACACTTAGGCCAGGTGGCCCTGCCACTGTGTGGGGACCTGGTCACAGCCACCTCCATCCTGCAGGCCACAGGGAGCTGGAGATGAGCTACCAACATGCCAGGGGAGTAAGCACCCAGTACCAAAGTGATGCTCACAGCATGTGCCAGCGCTCTCAGGAGCCATGGTCTATGCCTGGCATGGGGGTGTCCTACCACTGCCCTCCAGCACAGACCCTGGTGGAGATGGGCAGTGGCATGTCTGCAGTGGGACCAGCAAGGACAGCTGTTACCTTTACTCCAAGCCTTCCCCCATACCCTGGAGAACAGAGGGAACAAGCCCCCCAGGAACAAGGACACTGAAGGACTTTCCAGCACCAGCAGATTTGTGCTTACCTGCACCAGCAGACTGCAGCCACGAGCAGAGCAGAGATCCCAGCCACTGTGCACACCACGATCAGCCCTGTGGAGGGGATGCTGGGGTGAGCCCCAGCTGTGCAGCGACCACCCTGCAGTGCCCAGAGCAGTGCAGAGCCAGCCTGGCCACTGCCAGCCTGTGTTTCCCCAGGTGAGGGTGTGAGACCTCCCACATCTGTCTTGTGGGCCTTACCAAGCACCACGTCGTCATTTGAAGGGATGGGGGATGCCTCCACAGGATACTTCGTTGCTGTAGTGCTGGTAGAGGTGGAGAGGGTGGCAGCTGCCTTGCTGCCAGCTGGGCCCCTCCGCAGAAGCTCCTCTCTCAACCTGCTGGGCACTTGCTGTCTCCCAGTGGTGGCTGGGGTGGCTATGGGACAAAGCTGGGTGTGAGCTTGGTGTGAGCAGCATGCAGCTAGGAAAGGCCTGGCCCAAGTCACTCAGGGCCAGGAGCTGGGCAAGCAGGGGACATCCCTGCATGGGGAGGGACAGCAGCCTCCTCCAAGAGCAGGGCTGCGCAGTGCCTAGCAGCTCCAGGCTGGCACGGTTCTTCTGACCTGGCCAGCCAGGGACTGGCAGGAGCCTTGGGTGTGATTTCCTGCCCAATCAGCTCCGCAGGAGAGGCCTGAGCAGGACTTTACCAACTGGAAGTAGCACTTACGCCTGGGCTTGCCATCCTGTAGCGTGTGGGGGCGAGTAGCGTCCTGCCTGGCCAGCACGTCTGCCAGAAAATCAATTTCTTCCTCTAAGCTGGGAACAGACGTCCTCCCTACACCAAGAGAGAGGTGTGTGAGATGGATGCCCTGGAACAACAGCCATGGAGTCATTCCTGTTATGTGGGGTGAGAGCCCTGCCCAGAGGCCACATAGAGCATCTGCCTGAGAAGGGGCTCACATTGCTATTTAGAGCCCAGCCCCAATCCAGTGTAGCTCTCTGGCACACCGATGGTCCCAAAGCTGGGAAAGCTCCTAACCACTCTTTGTAAAGTTTTCATGCCACAAACTCTGGAGGCTGCAAGTCAGGGAGCAACCAACCACAGCCACAGCCACCTTTTTGTAGGAGCCTGTGGCCCCTGTGAAGTCCCGCAGGAGCAGTCAGCTGCCAGCATGTGCTGCTCAGAAGCTACCATGTGTCCCCCTGCATCACAGTGCAGAGCACAGGGACACAAGCCAGACTGCAAGATGCACCTGGAAGCTGTTCCTCTGCTGTGGGGTGTGAGGGACAGCTCTGACAGCAGCAAATCTCAGAACTGCTGCAGGCCCAGAACTGCCATTTCAAGGCCAGTGAAGACACACCTGAATGCTGGCCTCAGTCCCAAACTTTCCTGTACACATCAGGGGTCTTGGAGTCACCCAGAGGGCTAGTGGCTGGGGGAGGCTGGGACCGTGCATGGAGACCCCTGCTGCTGCAGCTTTGTGTTGCATAGGGCTGAGCTCCTCTCCACCTCCATGGGACTCACAGGTCACTCAGCCCTTGCCTGGGCAAGCGTTGTGCTCTGCTCCCTGACAGCCACAGGCTCCTCCAGCCCCATGAGCAATGGGGTAGTGGCCAGCTCCTCCCCCAGCCCCACGCCCTGTGCAGCGGGGACCACTAGGTATCCCCAAGGCCTTGGTGGGGATTTCAAGGTTGGGCAGCCCCCAGCGATGGTAACCTGACTTGTTGAGGACCTGAGCCATGAGCAGTTCCCCCTGCAGCATGGGGCACAGGCAGGTCCCGGCCAGCTTGCGGGTGCCCACCTGCAGGGTGATAACACAGACTGGCAGAGCAGGAGGGGAACCACCACCCCATGCTTGCAGCACCAGGCAGAATGTATGCTCACGCATATGGCTTTTAACAGGATTAAACTCAACTTCAAAGCTAGAAGATGTCCCCGCTCCCGCTGCCTCTGCCTCTCAATTGCTGCATTCAGGCTGTCCCCAGTGGGAAGCCCTGGAGGGTAAACCAAGACATACAAAGGCAATGTGGTGCAGGCAGTTTGGTTCCCGGATAATTCAAGGTTATAACAATTACAGCTTCTCTGGAATTTCTCATCGCTTTGAGTGTTTGGAAATAAACACTGATTCCCTCCCAGCCAGTCACAAAGGCCCCTCTGCCGCCCCCTCCTACTCCCGTGACTCAGAGCTGCTGTCTGTCTGCCCAAGCCAAAAATCAGTTTTAAACAGAGGCACCAAGAGTCAGACAACCTTAAGCCACAGGAAAGGAAACCATGGCCAGGGCTGGTGCACCTCAGAACAGGGAGGTTGTGTCTCTGCACTAACACGACCCATTTAACCTGTTCTCAGCCAAGGGAGGCAAAGCCCTCATCCTGCCCATGCCAGCACTTGCCGTCATACTAGGAACCTCACTTTGGTTGCTTTCTGGAATCGTGCTTGGCCAGGTATCTCAGCACCTGCTTTAAACATGCACACAGGAGGCTTCAAAATGAGTGTGAAGAGCCACTGATCCCCCTGCATCCCTCCATCCCAGCTCTCCAGGAACCTCCCAGTCCAGCACCCAGTCCCTGTCCTCATCAAGGGATGCTGCAGCTGGAGCATTGCATACGCCCATTTTGCCTGGCTCTTACACCCAGATTTCCACTGCCAAGGCATTTTGCAAAGTAGCACAAGCTGTGAAGGCAACAGCATGAGGTTTGGGCCTGTGCCACCGGTGCCAAGCTGAAGAGGTTAGCATTGCAGTGCCAAGGTGCTGACATGTGGCCAGGCTTCCCTGCCAGGAAGGGGCCGAGCAGGACAGCCCCTGCATACCATGGGGGCAGCCCTGTGCCCAGCAGGGACAGCCCTGCATGGGCTCTCTGCCACATTTAGGATGAGGACTGTTTCCATTCCAACACCAGCTGTGCCAAGGGACTCCAGGGAACAGCCCTGCCTATGCAGACCTATGGTAACGTTCAGGCTTGGGGAATCTGGGCTGTTATTTGTGCCTCTGGTAACAGGGTGTGCTAAAAAGAAAAAAAAAATGCTGGAAGAACCATACAGAAAGGGATGAAAGCAGCTCCTGAGGTGCTCTGGGACACAGCGCTCAAAGCCTTTCCAGTGTTTAAAGTGGCACTAAAATCATTAAAGCAGATTTGCCATTTGCTCATTTTCATCTTTGCTAGGAGATTCCAGGCCAGGTGACTCACCTGCATTAACCAGTTTTATTTCTAAGTTCCCTTTCAGCTGCTAAAAATCTCCATACCCCTATTTCACTTGGTTTGAAATGAATACAGACCTTTTCATTTTTGGCCATTAAATTTTAAAAGCATTTAATTTTAATAGCAGCAGAGATTTTCCCCAGTGATAACCATGTCTGCCAGTCTGCAGCATTTATAGGGCACAGCAAGCAGCAGCATGGCACTGACGAAGGATCCCACTGGGCACTGAGAGCAGTAGAACTACTGCAGTGAAGCCTCAGACCAGCAGCTGCTCCCCAGGTGATGGAGCTGTAGCCCCAAACCTGCCCTGCTGCATTGGCAGCTTTGGGGAGACCCCATGTAGGGCTTCAGAGACCCCACCTTCAGCCCTGCCCACAGCTGGTGCCATGCAGTGGCCCTGCACCACAATTTGGGACAACCCTGTATGAGGGTGAAGGCAAACTTGGGGGTTGCTCTGTGTGTGTGAGGTTGGGGGGCTGGGATGCAGGGCAGTCTCTGGCAGAGGGGTTGCTGAAACTGAGGACTGAGCCTTGCTGAAGCCCAGGGGTGGAAACAGAGAGGCCACGGAGCTGCATGGGGGCCCATCAGAGAGAAGCATGGCCGCAGCTGTCCCCAGCACCTGTGTCAGCAGCTGAAAGCAGCACCCACAGGGGAGGGCAGCCAGGTACGCCACCATGTTGCTGTCATTCCAAGGAGATACTTGCCATCCCATGCACAGGCTGTCCTGTGAGCCGATACCTTGAGTTCCTCCCACTGAAGCAGAGTGGGCACGCTGGGCAGGCAGCAGACACGCAGTGGGCACCCAGGCACAGGGTGCATAGCAGGCAAGCTCTGGGCTTGCACGGGGTGCGGGTGCCCTCTGATGGGGGCTGCCAGCACCTGACTGCAGGCAGGCCCGGCCGGGCTGGCACGCAGTGGTGACAACCCCAGCCTGGGGCGCTCCCTGCCCGTGGTCTCCTGCGCATGACTCTGCAGCATGCAGGGGTCTCACCGTGTAGGGTCTGGGTACAGCAGAGCAAGAAGGGACATGTGCAGGCTTCTGCTTCAGGTGGAGGAAATCGGCATTGACGGTGTAAATATCCCAGCCTCCATGGGAAGTCATAAAATTGTAACAAATCCACTTATTCACACCATCTTGCTCCAGGAAAGCAAATACCTTCCCAAGTGCAGGGCAGTGCAGCAAGCGGGGCTGGGATCCCTCCTTCCCCTCTTCCCAAAGCGCCTCCCCCAGCCTGGTGGGGCTCAGCCCCATCTCTGCCAGACCCTGCCCTGCTGCAGGCTCTGTGCCGGTGGGGGTGAGCAGTAGCACGCGGCAGCAGGGACCTGACAGTACAAGCCACATCTTGCAACTCACAACACAAACCCACTGCATCATGTTCAAACAGCACGTGGATTCAGCCCTGCTCTTCCCACGGTGCGCTGGCAATCATCTGGAGGCTCAGACCCCATCACAACCCTGAGGTGACCTTCGAGCAGGGAGCACGAATGAGGAGCAGGCAATCTGCTGCAGGATGCTCCACAGAGAGTCCAGTGCACCCCATCTCACCTCTGTGCTGGTGCTGCGCTGGGTTCACCAGGACGCCCATGCACGCCGTCACCAACGGGAGGAACACGCGGCTCACGTGCATCATCCGCTTGAGACCCAAAGCAGCGCGTCTTGCCCTCAAAAGCCAAGCCAGCAGCGCACGCAGCTGCTCTCAGTGCCGGCCTGGCTGCCTGTGTGCGTGAGTGGGTGCGCCAGGGAGAGGAGCCCTGGCTCCTGCCCACACTCCTGCCAGGAGCTGCAGCCAATCATGGGAAAGGTGCCGCAGCGAGCACCGCAGCAGCTGGGATCCCAGGATCAGCGTCACTGGCAGTCACAAGTGTCTCAAGGATGCCTAACCCTTTAAAGGGGCTGCCCACGCAGTGTGGGCAGCCCCTTTAAAGGATTAGGCATCCTTGAGATGTGGCAACCACCCTGTTTCCAAGCTGGCACTGTATCTTCCCCTCCACAATGCAGATATCACAGCTCCTCTGCATCCTTGCAGAATCTCCTGGTTGTACTGAGAGAGGCAGCCAGGAGTTGGGGCTGCTGCTTGCTGCCAGACAGAGATGCAGGGTCAGCGCCCAGGATGAAAAAGCAGCCACAGTGCCTCCCTGCCAGCCACTCTGCAAAAGGTGCTTCAGGATGCTGCTGGTCCCCTGAACGCTAAAACAGAGGATTTGGGAGGGTAATGGTTTTCTTCCACACTTTTGCTGCAATGCCAGGCTGGCCTGCAGCAAGGGACTGAAGTGGGAGCCAGAAGTTAGTGGCGTTGCTTGAAGCTGCAGCTGGAACAATGCTGGCAGCAAGGCCAGCAGAGGCACCTACAGGTCTACCCTCAAGGAGAGGATGCTGCTGCAGCCCCGCATCTCCCTACCAATGCTGGCACAGAGCAGGGTTGCTATGGAGATGTAGGCGCATGTGCAGCCCTTCCTAGAGGGAAATGCACTCCCAAGACTTCACAGAACAAACCTCAGCCCTCTAGGAGAGCTGTTCGGCACCCCTGGAAGCAGAGCCTATGTGTGGAACGCCTATCTGTCTGTCGGACCCCTGCTTGCTGCAGAGCACCAAGCCCAGACCTCATCCCAGCACCTCCTCTTCTCACAATCTGTTCAGCAGAGTCCATCCCCTCCGACTGACAGCCAAAAGGCAGCACAGAGCCAGGGCCGCTTCACTTTGGTTTTCTTCCTCTAATTTAAGGGGTGATCATTCTACCAGGAGGCTGATGCAGGAGGTAGGAAGGACTGCCCCCTGCGTGTCTGCATGCAGGAAGCATGGGCTGGGGAAGACATCTACAAGTAAAGACAGCTGAGCCATGGGCTAGGGGCAGGGAGCAGAAACCTGTGCCAGGAGCCCTGTACTTGAATGCTGCCTTGGAGGACTTGCCCTGCAAGGGCTGCCATCTGCCAGGTCCCCACAGCCTTCACATCCACACAGGTCTCCCTGCCTTGACAGCACCACAGCAGGACCCCAGAGGTGCACAATGCACAGGAACCAGAACTCAAACCATCCCCCTGGATGACCCCATCCCTCTGAAAGGCAGCATGGATTTGGGGGAGCTGGCTCTGGGTCCTGCTACAGCTCAGCCCCATGCAGTGGGCCCTGTCAAGGCACTGAGCAAGCCAGCAGTGGCGTGGTCCCTGCACATGTGGGACAACCAGGACCCCTGGCCGTCCCCATCTCCCCAGTGGAGCCCATGCGACCACCTGCCCAGCCTTCCATAAGTCTGGGGCCGTTCGCTGGAGGCTTGCTCCCCTGGATATTTCATGGTACTGCTTGAAACACAAACGCTGCCATAAATAATGGACAGCCCTGACCTAGGAGGTGCATGAGCACTCATCCTCCCCACCTGCTTGCCTGCCTCCTGCACAGTCTGGCACCACTGCTGTGGTCTGCCCCAGAATGTGACAAGCTGCCCAGAAGATTCTGGGAGCTCCCTTGTCCCTGGGACTGCTGTGAAGGGCCGTGTCAGGGGCTTTTGTGCTGTGCCAGCAGGGATGCTGTGTCGCAAGCCCCACCATGACCCACCCCTGCAGGCCAGTGCTGCAGGGTGCCACCATGTACAGGAGCTGGGTGCCAGGAGGGACCCTGGGCTCTGCTGGCCATCGAAAAGCCCCCAACCCTTTAGCAAGAAGGCTTGAGGGCTGGAGGAGTGAAAAGCAGGATGAAAAGGGGCAGTTGGAGGAACACACTGGTATGCAGGGGACACTCTTGCCCCGACTGCAGCAGCATGACAGCTCTGTTGCATGACAGTTGCTTCAGTGTGGCTCTGCCTCCACCCTGCATTTCCCAGGAAGTTTCTGTGTCACACCTGTGGCTACAGAGACCTGTCCACAGGGCAACCACAGGCACCCAAAGTGCCTGGCAGGTAACTGCAGCTGCACAGTGGGATGCTGGTACCCAGTGATGCTCTGAGAAAGCTGCCCTTCCCTCCTCTGTATTGCTCCCAGCTGCATTTCCAGCAGCGCTTTCCATGGGCAGGGGGCCAGCTCTGGCTGGGGGGCACTGCCACCCACCAAACTGCACTCACGCATGCACCAGGTGCACATGAGGGCCTGCACAAAAGCATCTGGCACACAAAAGCCAAAACATGCCATGTGGCAGTGCAATAGCAGTGCAGAAGCCCCAATCTCATACCCAGATCATCCCCAGTGACACCCCCGAGCAAGCAGCATGTGTGGGCGCTGCCAGGTCCTGGCTCCTTCCCAACACAAAGAGGCTGCTTGAATTTAGTAAAAGCAGAAATAATTGGGTGGAGCTGCAGTTACAGCTTTTTTGCCTGCATATTGAATCTGCAAGAAAAGCCATGGGGGCGGTGGTGGGGACAGAACAGATGCTTGAAGCTTTCCAAACCACACAAAGAGTCAAAGGTCACCCTAGACAACTCACATACCCGGCTCCACCTCTGCAGGCTGTGTGGGAAGATGGGTGTCTCTGTGCCGTGCTGGGCAGATCCAGGGTGCAGGGTGCTGCGCGCAGCTAGGCCGGGAGCACCTCCATGTGCCACAGTACAGTGCTGAGTGGCACTGGGATTGGGCGACCACAGGTTCCTGCTCCCTGGGGATGCTCTCCTCATCTCTGCCCTCTGCAGAGCAACCCAGGCTGTGCCACAGCCCCATGGTCTCCCCAAAAGGAGCAGGGGGACAAGGCACCCTGCAGCCCGCAGTGCCCTGCGCACAGCTGGACAGGGCTCTCACCCAGCAGACTTCATACTATTGATTCAAAGCCTCCGCATGCGAATGCCAGACTGTTCAAACGTCATCAGAAGAGATGGCACCCCAAAGCAGATCCTTGTCTCCACCTCGCTATGACAGCTGCTCTGTGAAGAACGGTCTCCCTTGCTGGCTCCGCATGCAAATGGAGAGGCAGGGATGGAGCAGAATGGGGAGGGATCAAAACAGCACAGGAAAGAGCAACACCAGGTGAACTCTGCCATGAGCTGCCATGAGCTGCAGCACTAAAGAGCCCAGGCCAGGCTGGGGGAGCATTACCACACTCGGTGCCTATGGCACAGAGGGGCCTGAACCACAGGCCAGTGTTACAAACCAGTGTGAACCAGGTATTTAAATCCCAAATGCAAGAACAGTTCAGCTCTGGATGGGGTGACATGGTGGTTCCAGGTGTGGGCACCTGCATGCATCAGGTCTGCACATGGCTCTGTGCACCCAAAGCTACTGTTCTGCTGCTGCATGGCCTGGGCCTCTGTGCCACCACCTCTCCTTCTCCAAAGAGCCCCAGCTCAGTATAGGCAGCACTGGAGCATCCCTGTGTCCACCCAGGCCCCTTCTGCCCCTGGGCCCCCAGGTGGCACCCATGGGTCCTGGTAGGGCCCTGCAGCAGCTGTGGTTTCCAGCACTGCCCTTTGTGCTGCTGCCAGCCCAGCCACCGTAGGCCTGAGTGGCTGGAGGAAGGTGTGGAGGGGAGGGCAGTGCTCTGCACTCTTGCTGCCAGCTCCAAAACCACCCTGCACCTGCAGCAAGGTGGGGCTTGGGGCGACACAGCAGAGCCGAGGCTGCCCCAGTGCTGGCAGGGACATGGCTGCAATGGAGTGGGGGTGGCAGAGGATGGGCAGCAGGGGTGAGAGGTGGGGTCAGAGGCCAACAGATGCAGTCCCAGAGCTGGGGCCACAGACAGGGACATGGGAACTTGCCTCCTGCCAGGGCACGGGGTGGGTGTCCGTAGGGCAGGCAGAGGCAGGCAGGGGTTGCAGGACGGGTGGATGGACGTACCGCTGAGTGAGAGCTTCTTCTGGACGCATCGTCCGTTGTCATCCTCCAGGAACTGGGGCAGGCAGGGGCCGCAGGCACCTGAGCCTGGTGGGCAGAACTCCCGTCGCTGCAGGGCGCAGTCCAGGCTCCGGGGACATGGCTCTGCTGCAGGACAGGAAGACACACATGAGGCAGAGCAGAGGGGCTGGAGGTGCCCTCGGGCCAGGCACCTAGTTGGCTTGCAAGCTTTCCCTGACCAGCACTGCTGCCTTCACAAAGCACAGCAATTAAGCACGTGTTCTAACGATCAATGCAAGCTGGCAGCGAGGCAGAACTGGGCAGGTTCTGCTCAGTGTACACTGGGCACAGTGGGATGGGGGCAGCACTGCTGGCCTAGCCCTTCTCTTCACCTCGCCATGCCCAGATGTGCCCACCTGTGAGGCACTGTGTAGACACGGAGACGTTGGCCCTGCAGGGATGGATGCCTGGCTCAGAAAGGCACCGAGTCCCCAGCCGGCTCAGAGCAGCAGGGGGCACCCTGCCGCTGCTCCTGGGTACCACTGCTGTGGAGGTGACCCTGCCATTTCCCCCCAGTGCCACCAGATTTCCGTAGGGCCCTGCAGGAGAAGGGCCAGGCACAGCTGCCCCCCAGCCTGGATATGAGTCAGGCTCCCAGCACCATCCCACGTTTTTGGAGCCATCCCCATCATCATTTGTACACCCCGAAAAGCACCCAGCTGCCAGGGTCATGCCAGGGAATCCTTGTGGGGATGGCAGTGCCAGGTCAGCCCTGGAGCAGCATGGCGCTGACATCAGGAGTACCCCATGAGAAGGGGAACACCAACTTCTGGGGCTTTCCTGAGTGTCCCCATCCCTGCAACATGCCTGGGACGAGCACAGGGCACAAGACAGCCACTGCACCCAGGCTCAGCGCAGCAGAGGACTCTGACACGGGACAAAGGTGCCAGAGCTACCTGTGCCCGCATCGCTTGAGGGTGACCACAGCGTCTCTGCCCCTCAGTGGGATAGAGGTGCCAGGTGCGATGTCACCCAAAGTGTCCTTGCCGAGGCGCTGGGTGGTCACCTTGCTGGTGCAGAGTGCGGCAGCACGGCGGGGATGGCTGCTATGGCCGTGCACTGGCCACTTGTTGCCCCCACCACGCCCTGCAGGGCATTGCATTAATCTCTCTCAGGCTGGCAGAGCTGCCATCTCAATTTAACGAAGGATGGCAGAGCTGCCTTTGCTGCAATGGTTTATTGTGCAGGCAGTGTTTTCTCAACATCTCCAATTAGGCCCCATTAGGACAGCAGCCTGATCCACTGAAGCCCAGCGCCATGCACGCAGCAGCAGTCTGGTGTGATTTGCTCAGGGTATGCTCCTGCACGCCACGGCTGGGGAGAGGCTGGAGGCACTTACTGCAGATTGTTTAAAAGCATTAGGAGCATGAGAAGCAAGCCATAGCTGCTTCCAGAGCTTGATAATTTCTTCATTAACAGAAGAAAGCAACAGCCAGCCTGAAAAAACAAAGGACAGAAAGCAACAGGGGAATCAAAAGCTTCAGAAGGCACACCTCTGTGAGAAGGCAGCAGCCAATAGCTTGCCCCAGCTGCTAGGCACAGCACAGAGCTGGGTGCTGGGGCGCAGGGACCCCTGTGCCTGCAGCTGGCCCCTCCAGACACAGCACAGGACTCGGCCGTGCAGAGCACTTGAGAGGTGAATTAATGTGTAATGGGAAAATAATTGGGTCTTTAAGCACAGACGCTGGACTTGGCCTGTCTGCTGCTTGCGTGCCGCGGCCTCCCTCCCAAGGCCATGTTCATTTCACTTAAAATCATACACCAAAAAAAAAAAAAAAAAAAAAAAGTCAGCAGCTTAAGTGCAGGAGGTTTCAGGCAGCAGCCCCAGGGATGGGGACACCCCACATCCCTGCAGGGTGACACCCAGCCCAAAATTCAGGTGGCTGCTTCCCACAAAGGCAGTAGGAAGCCATGGTCCTGGCATCCTCAGCCAGTGCCCAGCAACCAGTTAAATAAAACTCAGCTTGCAATACATAAAAGGTCGTTATCTTTGTTTGAGGAACGAGCTGTGCCTGTGCAGCTGTCACGGGTTGGTATTAGGAGTGAGACAGACAGGCACTGATCTAATTAGCTCCCGATGTTTAATCAATCGCTGGTTAGTGAGCAGATATTGCCATGTAGGCACACTGCTGAGGACTGGGGTCCCTGTTTTGCTGTGACAGCTCTGGGGCCCCATGAGCCCTCTGAAACCCTGCCCTGTGCACCCGCAGACAGATGATGGGGCGCACCTCCTGCTTCAGGGCGAACTGCCAGGGTAGGACCCTCCCCAGCACCCTGCGGCTCCCTAGCCTTGGCTGAGCCTGTGGGTCTCCCTGCATGTGGACCCTGAGGCGGGTGCCTGCGCTGGCAGCCTCGAGCATGCACGCACACAGCACGCGCTTCCTGTGTGCACCGCAGTAACTGACGTGGCAGGTCCCCACGGTCACACCTTGGCCTCAGGCTCAGAGCCCAGGATAGGGTGGGGAGGTGAGGCCCAGGCTGGCCCCAGGGTACAGGGACTGCAAATTGCTGCAGCTCTCCTGGCCACAGCGCTTTCCCAAATCCACGGCACCCCCTGTCACGGACACTGCACAGCCATGCAGTTTTGCCTGCAGGATGGTACAGGCCAGCTGCCAGACACGCAAGAGGACTGTACCATAAAACAGTGCCCAAAGCACGGCCCAGAACACCATGCCCAGATGTGCTGTGGAGGTCCGTGGGGTGGGGAATGCTCCATCCAAACCTCCTGTGCAGGCGGAGCAGTGAGAGGCTGCTCTGCCTGCAGCCCAGTGCAGCGTGAGCAAAGGCAACACCTGACACTGGGCGTAGGGCTGGGACAAGGTGCCTGCCATGCCAGGGAAGGCTCGGTGGCTCCCCACAGGCAGAGGCACATGCAGGAGCTGAGCCTAAGGACAGCCCTGCTGCCAGCCTGTGCAGGAGGGACAAGCGAGCTCGACACCTTGCAGCCAGTGTGGAAAAACAAACATCAGGGTGAACATTAGCTAAGAGCCTATGGGACTGGCCCTGTGCATGGGAGGAAATGCTGGTCTGAGAGCTGTGTACACACACACACACACACAAACACAGACACACAAACACTCACACCAATACATTACCCGGGCTGGAAAGCTCAGCACAGCTCTCCCCAGCCCTAAGGACCCACGTCAGCGCCCCCAGCTTCCATGTGGGGAGAACCATCCTGGCCACTGCCACCAGCCCCGGGGCCAGCAGCACACCTGCACTGTCCACCTCAGGCCGGTCTGAAGAGGTGCTGAGCTGCTGACACTCATGGCCCCAAGTAAAATGTTTTTTTGACATTTGTGCCAAAACACAAATACAAAAAAGAAAAATCCAGGAGGACATCCGGGTGGCAACAGAACACAGGAAGTCCCCCTGGTGTTTAAGTGCAGCAGATAAAAGTTAACGTAAGAGGGAAATTAATTAGCACTGAAGGCTGGTATGAACACTCACACTGTACACAGGTGACACCCAACCTCCCGGGCTAACGGGGCCCCAGCCCTGCTGCCAATGGCAGCAATGTGAGCATGCAATGCATGCACTAGTGCATCAGCTATGGCAGCTGTGTGGGCAGGGGGGCTCTCGCCTGCCTCCCGCCAGGAGCAAAGCCACCCCAGGGCCACAGGCAAGGAGAGAGAAGGATCCTGCCCTGCACAGAAGCAAAGTGAAGCCCACAGCAGGCGACAGCTCCCACGCTGTGGCCTACCATGACCAAGCTGAGTCATGGGGACACTGTGCAAGGGGAGGGACTGGGACTCCCTGGGGACAGGGGGCAGGTCTTTGCTGCCACCAGAGCAGCACAGCACCTCCTCACGTCCTGCAGGAGCCACTGGGCTAGGATGGTCACATCTGGAAAATGCAACACGTGGCCTTGTCACTGCCTGGCCAGGCTGCCGGGGGTGCTGCCCGCCTGCCAGGGATGGGGACTGCTTTGTTACAGCCCCCAGAGACCTGTCAGAGGCCAGGAGGCAGCTGCTTCCTGCTGGAAAACTGCCAGCGCCTCTGCAAACACAGCCCAGCAAGCTTTCAGCAGGTCATTCCTCCTCCTCCTCCGGCCAGGTGATGGGGGACCTGCTCTGGGTCTGCTCACAACCTGCCTCCCTCATCAGTGTTCCCAGTGATGCTGCTGTGAGCTGGCACCAGTCAGGGCTTTCCTCCTCTGCAACCCGCTCTGATGGCTGAGCTGGCCCTGAGCAAGGAGGCGGACAGCCCTGCTGCTCCGTGCCGCAGACCACCAAGTGCTGGTTCCCACCGGAGCACTGGTTTGTCCATGCAAAAGGGGGAGAAATGGCACAGGAGCTCCCATCCCTGTTAATGCAGAGGCTAACACTGCTCCCAGCCCTGCTGCGCTCACCACAGGTGAAGCCGGGCGAGTGCGCAGGTGCAGCCCTGGTGCATGCTCCCCCTGCCCCGAGCATCGTGCCTGTGTTGCGGAAGCTCCCACAGTTGTGTGCTGGAGCAGCAGTGGCTGCTTTCCCTTGCATGGCCACATGCCACCAAACTGTGAGCTCAAACTCAGCTCGGGAGCACCTGTCCCCACCCTCAAGGGACAGCGGAGGTCTTGTGTCTCTCTGCCCAGCCCGTGAAGGAGGGGGGAGCCTGGGGGCAGGGACTGATGCTGCTACCCAGCAGCAGGCAGGAGCAGGACTGGGTGAGACCTTCTGAAAACCCTGGCTCTGTTTCCCCCATGCCCACAGGTGCAGTGCAGATGGGGTGAGGCTCAGCAGGGCAGCACATACCTTGACACCACCAAGGCCAGGCTGGACACCCGGGGCCAGGGCAGGTGCCCAGCCAAGACCCTGGAGCCTGAGCATGCTCCTGCACATCAGCCAGCCAGGACCCTCTGCTGGAGCGTGGGTGATGCACACGGACACCACAGGGCTGACACCAGTGCCCCCTGCAGCCCAGCCGTGGGGACCCAGCCCTGACCAGCACCCCTGCCATCGCCCTGGCTCCACTCCCACAGCTGCTGCTGGGGCTCTGCCGCTGTCTGCAACCTCTCACATCACCGTTGTGCTCCTGCCCCCACAAATGCAGCGCAGAGACCCATCACACCTGGAGGCAGACCAGGTCTTGCCTCTCCAGAAACACTTTCCATAAGCGCAAATCCCAGCAACTGGAGAGCATGGGAGAAGCCCTCAGCTCTCCACTCTGATTTTCAGACAGGTTACTGGCTGGCACAAAGAGCTGACACTGGGTCCTCCAGCCCTTGCTCTTCCACTGGAAGCAGGCAGGCAAAACAGGCTGAGCACTGCCCACATTGTACTGCTGCTCCTGGGAGCCAAGCACATGGCATGGCCATAGCCACATGGCCCCTGTGCCACTGCTTCTCCTGTCATCAGCCCTGCACCTAGCATGTCTCCCACACCTGCAGCAGCACTCCACAGCCCACTGGGCCATGCTGGAGGCTGCAAATAAATCAACTTGCAGCTTAAAGCACTTGCCTGCCTTCTTGTTTGGCGGGTTTGTTCAAGCAACACCAGCACAGCGCTGGGCTTCCCCAGCCCACATACCTCCACGAGCGGCTCGCCTCAGGGCTTTCAGCTTGTTTGAGTTTTGTCCTCTCCAGCCAGGCAGGTGCAGAGGTCTGGCACAGGCTGTCCCCAAAGCCACAGCCAAGTGACAGCCCTGCAGGGCTGGGCAGCCACAGGTGGGAGAGGAGGCAAGATCTGTGCCAGCTGAGGATGGCTGCCTGTGCCAGCCCCGCAGACATCAAGATGGGCTCCTGGAGCTGTGTCGCCCTCCAGATGTGTCAGCTCCAGGCCCAGTGACAAGGAGCAAAGGCCAAGAGGGGCAGAGCTCGGCCCTGACTCCAACCTCCCAGGGTAGCAAAGGGCAGGAGAAACACACAGGGGACAGGCCACCTCTGCCTGGGGCCGGCGCTGCAGGAAGGACACTCAGGGGCCTCACAGCCCTCCTGCAAAACAAATCCCTCCCTGGAAGGCTCTCCCAGTGTTTTCAGACCATAAAGGTGCACTCAGAGGCTCACCACGCTGCTCATCAGCAATAAGCTGTGATAGATGAGGAGTGAGCACCCATGGGTGCTGTGGGAGCCCAGAGTGCCAACACGGAGAGTCAGAGCCAAGCCCACCCAAGATGCCGGGGGGGATGCAAAACCTTTGCTATGCTCAAGCCACCTTGGCAGTTTCTGCCAAGACCACATTACCCTAGAGCTGGTCCCTGCAGAGGCACCACTTGTCATGCCCTGGGGCATGTCTTGGCAGCGTCCCTGACATACCGGGAAGGGAATGGAGCTGCAGCACAGGGCTATCGGGGGTGTTCATCCTCCCTGAGGAAAGGGCTTTGGAGGAGTGGGAGAGGAGGATGGGGTGGAGACAGATGTGAGCAGTGCAGAGAGTGGAGTGGTGAGTTCCACATAGCACCTGCTTTGGACAACATATACAGTAGTGCCAGAGCAGATCCTGACTACAAACACCACAAAAACTCAATGAGCTCTTGTACCCCCAGTCCTCGGAATAGGAAAGGGGTAGCACCAGGCATTCTCCCTGTGCTGAGCTGAAGGAGCAGTATTTCATTTAATTGCTTCTAAAATCCCTGACTGGACAGAAAAATTACTATTCACCACCTTGGCAATTTGCCTGGCACATCAAGGAAACAGAAGCAGGATTAATGGGCATTGCAGGAAGGGGAGATGGCACTAGGATGGATGAAAACAGCTCCTGTGAAACACAGCTCCTGGCTCCACTGGCCCTGCTGACTGGGTGAAGCTGCTGCTTGCTCAGAGATACCAGGGCAGGGCCAGGAGGCAGCAGTGGATGGGGACCCTTCTCTCAGGGGACCCTTCTCCCCTGCCCCGCAATTGCATTGCCTGCAGCAGGCAGGCTGGCAGCTGCCTGGAGGGCAGGATCCTGCTCGCCAGTGGACACAGGGGACCGACCACTGCTACCCTGAAGAGCCCTGCGTTTCTCATGGGAGTGGTCATCAAGGCCAGGCCCATGTCTCACCTCACCCTTCCCAGAGCCACACAGGTCTATCTGCCAGGTGCGTGGAGTGACTTGGGGACACAGAGCCAAACAAGACCCCATCCTCCATCCTGCAGCCCTCTCACTGCTTCCAGCAGATCCCTAGGCAGCTCCAGCCCCATTTCCTTTTTTTTTTCTGGGTGGACACTGAGGTTTGGGGGACAGTAGACTGTCCCACAAGCTGCTGCCTGCAGGTGCTCCCCCCCATGAAAGCCTGGCAAGGGGCTTCCATGGATGTTCTCCTGATGATGCCCAGCAGCAGCTCCATGCCCCATGCCCCAGGCCCCATGGTTCCAGCCACCATAAGCAACAAGGCCCAAGTGCAGAGAGCAGTCAGGTGGGCAAGTCCTGGGGCCCCACCCAGGGAGACCCACTCTTGCACCCTGTTATGCTCCAGGACAGCATGGTGCAGTGCTTCAGATTCTCACTGTGCTGGGGACTGCACCAGCATCGCAGGGGACGGGCATCCCTGGCACCACTGCTGCAGTTGCACGGCTTTACAGTGCTGAGCATGGGCCCAACTGAAGCCTCAAGTGACTGGACTTCACAGGTCCAGTTCCTCTCCTCCCAGCACTGACCAGGCAGACTCAGACCGATGAGCAGGGTGGCCTGCTGTGCCAGAGGCTGGAGAGGTAACAGGGTACAAATCACAGAATCACAGAATCACTGAATTTCTAGGTTGGAAGAGACCTCAAGATCATCGAGTCCAACCTCTGACCTAACACTAACAGTCCCCACTAAACCATATCCCCAAGCTCTACATCTAAACGTCTTTTAAAGACCTCCAGGGATGGTGACTCCACCATTTCCCTGGGCAGCCCGTTCCAATGTCTAACAACCCTTTCGGTAAAGAAGTTCTTCCTAAGATCCAACCTAAAATTCCCCTGGCGCAACTTAAGCCCATTCCCCCTCGTCCTGTCACCAGGCACGTGGGAGAACAGACCAACCCCCACCTCGCTACAGCCTCCTTTGAGGTACCTGTAGAGAGCGATAAGGTCACCCCTGAGCCTCGTCTTCTCCAGGCTGAACAACTCCAGCTCCCTCAGCCGCTCCTCGTAGGGCTTGTTCTCCAGGCCCCTCACCAGCTTCATCGCCCTTCTCTGGACTCGCTCAAGCACCTCCATGTCCTTCTTGTAGCGAGGGGCCCAAAACTGAACACAGTATTCGAGGTGCGGCCTCACCAGAGCCAAGTACAGGGGGACGATCACCTCCCTAGCCCTGCTGGTCACAAAGTGCAGAACCTTGGCCACGGCCACCAGCAAGTGCTCCCTGTGGTGCTGTCACTGCACCAGCTGCCGGGGGAAGGAGGCAGAAGTAAGCCCATCCACCCTGACTGAGCACCTGAGGAGCTGCCAGACCAAGTGCAGGCATGGCCACAGCATAGAATCATAGAATATCCCGAGTTGGAAGGGACCCATAAGGATCATCGAGTCCAACTCCTGGCACCACACAGGTCTACCCAACATTTCAGACCATGTGACTAAGTGCACAGTCCAAACGCTTCTTAAACTCCCACAGGCTTGGTGCAGTGACTACTTCCCTGGGGAGCCTGTTCCAGTGTGCGACCACCCTCTCACTGAAGAACCTCTTCCTGATGTCTAGCCTAAACCTCCCCTGCCTCAGCTTGACACCATTGCCGCGGGTCCTGTCACTGGTGATTCAGGAGAATAGGTCGGCGCCTGCCCCTCCACTCCCCCTCGTGAGGAAGCTGTAGACTGTGATGAGGTCTCCCCTCAGCCTCCTCTTTTCCAGGCTGAACAGGCCAAGTGACCTCAGTCGCTCCTCATATGTCTTCCCTTCTAGGCCCATCACCATCTTCGTCGCCCTCCTCTGGACACTCTCCAACAATTTTACATCCTTTTTGTGCTGTGGTGCTGTGGTGCCCCGAACTGCACACAGTGCTCAAGGTGAGGCCATACCAGTGCAGAGTAGAGTGGGACAATCGCTTCCCTTGACTGAATAGCAATGCCGTGCTTGGTGCACCCCAGGATACGGTTGGCCCTCCTGTCTGCCAGGGCAGACTGCTGGCTCATATTCAACTTGCTGTCAACCACTACCCCCAGATCCCTCTCTGCGGGGCTGCTCTTCGATGTCTCATCGCCCAGTCTGTCCATATAGCCAGGGCTGCCCTGTCCCAGGTGCAGGACCCGGCACTTGCTCTTGTTAAACTTCATGCGGTTGGTTATCGCCCAGCTCTCCAATCCGTCCAGATCTCTCTGCAAGGCCTTTCCACCCTCATCCAAGTCTACAACTCCTCCAAGTTTGGTGTCGTTGGCAAATTTGCTCAAAACACCTTCTAGTCCTAGATCCAAATCATTTATAAAAACATTGAAGAGGACTGGCCCTTAGATAGAGCCTTGGGGACCCTGCTAGTGACCATCCGCCAGACTGATGTGGCCCCATTTACCACAACCCTTTGAGCCCTACCTTTCAGCCAATTGCTCACCCATCATATGTTTTTGTTTAGCTGTATGCTGGACATTTTGTCCAGTAGGATCCTATGGGAAACTGTGTCAAAAGCCTTGCTTAAGTCCGAAAAGATCACATCAATTGGTTTCCCTTGATCGACTAGACAGGTGATCTTATCATAAAAGGAAATCAGATTTGTTAGGCATGACCCGCCCCTCATGAACCCATGTTGGCTGGGACCAGTGACTGCATTGTCTCCCAGGTGCGCTTCAATAACTCCCAGGATAATTTCCATAATTTTACCAGGCACTGATGTGAGACTGACAGGCCTGTAATTGCTAGGGTCTTCTTTCTTACCCTTCCTGAAAACTGGCACAACATTTGCCAGCTTCCAGTCTACTGGGACCTCTCCAAGTATCCAAGAGACCTTCCCAAGATCGTTGAAAAATAACAGAGAGGTCCTGCGATGACGTCAGCCAGCTCTTTTAAGCACCCTAGGATGAATCCCATCCGAACCCATGGACTTGTACGGATCCAGGTGGAGCAGCAAATCCCACACACATTCAGGGTTGGTTGGGAGTTTGTCATTCCCACCGCCATGGTCCTCCAGCTCAGGGCACCCTGAGCAGGCACGTTGTGCCCAGGAGCATGATTTGACTGCATGTGCCGGCACAGCTTCTAATAAATCCCGGAGCAGCAGGGCCATGGTTAAGCGCCACTGTGCCCACTGGGGCCAGATGCTTCCCTCCCACATTTCACTTGCATCCCACACCTCCAGGAGACATTTGGAAGCCTTTAGTAAAGATGCATCAGGCACGATTTTGCTGATACAACTCCCTCCAGCAGCTTGGAAGCAGCAGCACAAGCAGCTTCATTGCGTGTGTGGTGGTCTGTCCATCCTGTCCACACTGTCTGACCCACATGCTGGCACTGGCCTCAGCATTCCCAACAGACCCAGAAGCCCTGCAGAAATGGGACCAGTGACATGACCAGTTATCAACAGGTCCCAGGGGACAGGGGACACAAGCCCTACGGAGCTGTAGCAGCCAAACCAATGCTTACGGGACCCTGGGCAGGGAGCCTACCCATGCCAGCGCTCGATTGGACACGCGTGGTGAAAGGCAAATGGAAAGGCCCGTGTCACCCTGTCCTGCCCTTGTTCAGCTGTCACACAGACTGCACCCACTCCTACTCAGCCTGTGGTGAGGTAGCAACAGGGCTGCAGGAGAGCTAGCCCTGTGGGTCTGGGGGTGCAGGGGGGCTTCCTGCAACCTAGGCAGGAGCCGGGCCTGGCCCCCAGCCCCACAGGAGGCACAGGGTAATGTGGTCTTGGCAGAAACTGCTGTAAGACAAGGGGCTGCCTTTGGAACGTGGCACCCTGGGACTCCAGGGGGCTGCAGACAGTGTCAGAGCAGCAGAGGAACCACATAGAGATTTCCTTTTTTTTTTTTTTTTTTTTTTTTTTTTTTTTTTAATCCCCCAGGAGAGGCAGACAGCTCAAGCAAACCTCCTCATTTCCAGCCAGGAAGCCAAGAATTAGTGCTGCCGGCAGCCGGCCCCACGCCGGGTCACATTACTGGCAGATTATCGGGGCCTTTCTCTCTGATGGTTTAGCAGGCGGCTCGGAAATAATCCCTGGCAGACACAAGATGATGAGCTGCTCAAACCAGAGCTTCTCCTCCCACTGCCCCACGGCACACCAGAGCTGCCAGCCCTGAGGAGCACTCCCCAGCAGCCCCAGACCACAGAAATGCCCCAGCCTCGGCCAGGCCCAGGCAGCACCCATGGTGCTGCCCACATACAGGGCCAGGGCCACCTTCCCTACATTTTGCCCTCTGTCCACCTCCTTCCCCCAGGAGGGCAACTGACGCTTAGGAGCACGTCAGGAGCGCAGTGATGGGCTGGGCTGGCTGCCAGAAAAGCTCCCTGTTGGCACGTCGTCACCCGTGTGTCACCTGCCTGGGCTGGCGGGGCTCAGCCCACAGAAAGCAAACCTCCCTCCTGCTGCTCGAGTGAGAGCTTTGCCCGCCCTGTCCATATTGGAGAGGCCCCAGACATGCGCTGCTGGGCACACTGGCAGGCAGCTGCCGCCTTACATTGTGCTGGACACAAAATGGAACAACTGGGATCGCACTGCTTCAATGGTGGGAAGAGGCAGGACGTTAAATATCACCTGCTCTTGGCTGCATTTTCTTCCTTGAATTCAAAGCAGACAATGGAAGGAAATGGAAAATGCCCGTATGGGAACAGGACACAATGCAACACACTCCAGCAGCCCACGCACAGTCCTGACAGGAAACAAAACATTTGATCAGGGACTGTCAAAGCCTTTTGACATCTGTTGTCCCAGAATCTCAAAAGGCCCCAGGTTCTGCTTTCCCAGAAGAGAGAGCAGCCCCACATGCGTGCAAAGTAGCTCCTGAAGCTTCTTCCCTGACACAGATCCGAACAAACATCAAGGCCTGGAGACCAGGGTGTGCCCGGCTCCAGCCCCGCCACTCCTGTCAGGCTGGGTGCCTGGAGCACGCAGCACTGCCTGGGCCAGGCCGTCCCTCCCAGAAATGGCCGCTACGGACGCTTCAGGCACTTAACGGCCAGTTTCTTCTCATTGCAATTATACTTAGTTCATGAAATGGCTAATTATAGGCTTACTGCCTCTGTTCAGTGCTCTTATTACCCTAGCAATAACTGTTGTAGATAAAACCACACTGGGCTCAGGCATTGCTGGGAGAGGCGATGTGGTCCTGAGGCCAGGCAGGTAGGGAACAGTGCCCTCAGAGAGCAAGGACATGAGAGAAAAATGCCCCGTCAGTGGCACCAGTGCTGGGGTTATGCCCTGATGCAAGTGGGTTCAGGGAGCAGTGACCCTGCGGAGCACCTGAACTGCTCAGGGAGCAGGGACCAGCCCCAGAGCCCATCATGGGAATGAAGCACTGGGACACCACATGCATACTCCTGTAATTAATGCACAGGAGAGGACTGATGGCAACTCCGGTGGTCAGCGACCAAGAGCCTCATGCCTGGGGAAGGGCTGCCCCTCCTGTCCCCATCACCCCTCCCACCCTGTGCCCCCTCCTGTCCCCAGTGCCCCTGCCATGCCATAAGCATGGAGCAGACGTAAGCCGATTACATCCCTTAATACTCTGATGGCCCAGAAGGGCTGTTTCAGGCAAATGTCTCAAACTCATCTTTGTGTTTGTGCTGAAGAGACTTGGGGGGAGGGGAGGATCAGCTCAGCTGGGGCCTCAGCAGCACTAGCAGCCTCCTCCAGCAGAGAAGCCATGGGGTTATGCCAGGGTCTTACTCCCAAAGAGCAGCACACTGAAACCAAGCCCTCAAGGCTGCCCACAGACCCCAAAAGCTAAACCCAGGTCCAGAGCAGAGAGCTGAAGGTGCCCAGTGCTGCTGCTCCAATGTCTGGGGCTTTGCCCTGCCCAGCCCAGCCTCAAGGTGCCCCGGCAGAATGCTGAGGAGTGTGCAGGACTCTGAGTCCCCAGTGCCCAGGTCCCACTGTCCTGCTCCCTGACCCACAGACTGGCTGGGAGCAGCACCCATGGGGCCCTGACCGGCTCTTTGGGACAGCACTTGACGAATCTGCACATCCAAGAGACATCTCCCTGCATGGCCCCAGCAAACGCCTCCCCATACCTTGGGATGTGGCTGCCCCGAGCAAGACCCTGCCCTGGCTGAGGCAGGGCGCAAGCATCATGTCCAGGGAGACACCAATATGAGGGTCCCCTCAGGTACAGCAACAGGAGATGACAAAGCAATTTACGGAGCATGGACTGGGACCAAGGTGCTTGGTGCCCACAGGGCAACCCCATCGCAGCTCGTCTTCATGCTCCTTCCTGCCTCCAAAGAGACGTGGTCTCTGCAGCGTTTTGCATCCTTTTTCATGACAGGAGACCAGGTCTCACAAGGGTGGTATTTGCCTGCGCTGGGTGGAAGCCAAGAAGGGGGTGGGAGTGTCACAGCATCTCTTCCATAAAGCCCACTCAAACCTCTGCATTGGCAGTGAGGGGAGCCAGCTGCATCAAGAATTGCAGTGAGTGGGTAGATCAAGGAGATCGGGGTGTCTTCCCACCCATTCCCCCTCCCCACGCCTGCAGACCCTTGCCCAACAGTGCTCCCCAGTGCAGGCATCAATCCACAGAACCCTTATGGTGCCCAAGCACCTCATTTCCTGCTCCCCTTTTGCCACCACACCTGGGCTACCCAGGAGGAGTCTTTTCTCACAGTAGGAGCAAACTGAGCAACCCAGATCCCAGGGACATGTGAAGACACACATGAACTACTGGGCTGCATCAATGTATTGCAGAGGATGTCCCAACGCTCAGCCTAGGGGGGTTAACCACGATGGGGTTGCTGCACACCGCAGGGATGGTCAGCAGTCCCGTCACACCAGGTTTTCAGTTGAAGTGCCATCCACAGTACAGGCATAGAGCTCCTCACCACCAAGCGGGATAACTGACCACCATGACCAGGATGACTCAGATGACCTTCTCTGCATCTCAAGAAAACGTAGTGAAACCTGGAAGCCTCTGCTTTCTGCATATGAACCTAGCTGCCAGACACAGCAATGCAGGGACCTGCATGGCGTGGGGGCTCAGAGACCAAGCCTTGCTCACCCACTGTGCAGGCTCCTGGGAAGCTCTCCAAGGCAGAACCGTCACTTGCAAGGAGTGAGGAGACGGCCATGGGTGCAGAACTGGGCACAGGCTGCAGCCCACCCTCTGCCTGCTCCCAGTTTCAGTGTTCAGGATCAGCTGATCCCACAGCCCTTGGGGAAGCCTGCAAGTGCCCAGCTCCTTGGCACTTCTCCACGGGCACAAGGAGGACAGTCCCCCAGGCCAGCAACTTTCCGTGCCCTGACCCCGTGGCAGCTCCCTCCCCACCAGGGTAATTGCAAAGCAGACAAATTAAAAGCTGAGCAACTGACAAGCCTACCGCATGCTGAGCCATGAAGGTTTCACAGGGCAAGGAGCCAGGCAGATAACTCCTGCCTTGTTTTGTGCAGCACAAGACCTTGAGAGCTCCCTGCACCACCGCAGAGCTGGGCAGCTGCTATCAATAACCGTGTTTGTGCTCTCACCTCCATCCCCATCGAGGTGGCACCAGTAGGAAAGGGAGCAAGGAGCTTGCAAGTCACACGCATCCTCCCAGAAACGCTGGGCCAAATGGGTCACTTGGACCCGAAACGACCACTCATGCTTTGCTTAACAGCTTCTCTGGGCATCTCTGATGAAAGCTCCTGGCTGCAGCAGCAGGGCTGGGTTTTTGGTCTTATTGAAAAGAGGTTCCCTCCTGCCATCTGATTTGGAAAATCTTTTTGTTTATAGAATTAAGAGATCAAATCTGGCAAACAATTTTCTCAAAAAGGGGTGAGAAGTCTGTATCTTACTAATGCTCCAGGAAATGCAGCCAGAAAACCAGGTGAGGCAGCACAGGCATTTCTGCTAGAAGCTGTGCACACTGGATAAAGAGACACAGAAAAACAAAACAAAACAAAACAAAAGAGTACTGGCTGTACCACCTCCAAAGCCAGCTGCTGCCTTCCTCCATCTCAGAACAGACCCTCGGCAAGACGAGGATGTAACTGCGCCACGCGCCATCTGTGTCCTGTGAGATGCCATCTACTGCAGGGGCCTTTTGGTCACAGTGCAGGAGGCAGACAAATCTGGGGAGATGTCAGACTCTGCCTGAAACAGCAATCTTGAAGCTGCAGAGCCGGGGGACACAGGTGTGATGGTCTTCGACCTTCCCCTGGCTCTCTCCTTAACAGGGTCTGGCACCACCCACATGGCATGGAGCAGGAGATGCTGCTGGGCCCTGCCATCCCCACCTCGCAGACGTTTCCAGAGCAAGCAGTGCTTTGCCCAATCCTCCCAAGAGGGGAAATTTAATAACGGAAAGAAACAGCCAACACTTCCCCTTCCCAGCTGTGCTTGAAGAAGAAGGCAGCAGAGCTCACAGAGTCCCCAGCTGGACACCAGTCAGCTGTAACCTCCCCCACAGCAAGCAGGGGACAGGGCCAGCAGAGGGGACAGGGCAGGGCAGGGACACTCTGTGAGGCTGCTCCAGAAGAAGAAAATAACCCAGAGCTCTCACTGCATGCCCGCATCCTGACCTCCTGGTTGCTGTGTGCCTTGCAAAGCTGGCATCCTGGCAGTGGGATGCTGCTCTCAGCATTTCCAGGCTGTAAAATGACATTATTGGAAACAGTGCAAAGAAACTATCCCCAGCCTTTGCTTGGGGGAAAGCCAAAAACCAGCAGAGGCTCAGGCTGAGTCTGAGGACACCGTGCTGCAAAGCTGCTGCACAGCTGTGGAGAAACCTCATGGCAGGCACCTGCGTCTGGCCAGGGCACATACCCTCCCTGCAGCACTGGCAAGGCAGCCACAGCCCAGAGCTAACGTAGGGCACCACCGGCACCCCTGGCCAGCCTGAGCATGAAGCACTCAGCTCAGGCCTGAGCAGAAAATAAGAATTTGAGTAGTGCCCCCCAAATTACACCCACTTGTGCTGAGAGAGTACAACAGCCCAGCTGAAGGGACAGGCTGCTGCCTGCAACAACCCCTCTCAGCCTGCGCTTGCCTCTTCTCAGGGAAGCTGCCCTCTGACGGGGCAGGGATGGGAGGGGAAACTGCTCAGGTGACACCAGAGCAGCCCCCTCAAGGGGTCCCCCACCAGCATGGCTCTGCCAGCATGCCTGGCCTGCCCCAGGAAATGTTCCTTGGGGGAAACCTTTGGAGGGTGAAGCTGCTGCCTTGAAGCCCGCAGTCTCAGATGAACCACCATGGCTTTGTAATGGTCTTAAATTCAGAGCCAGCAGAGATTATGCCAGATAACTGGTGTCTGACCAGAACATCTGCAGAGCCACCCAGACCTCATTCCTCCTTCTGCAGCATGCGTCATGGTCCCCAGGTGGCTCTGCCGACTGTGATACCCCTGCAGGGTGATACGGGGCTGCACCCAGCCCTGGCCTCAATGCGTGGAAATGCCGAGCATGCAGCAACCACACAGAGGGCCTGCTTACAGCCACCCCAGAACAGAAAGGTCCACATGTTTTGAACCCCTGGGAGATTTTCAAAAATCATACCTCTCAGAGGGCCGTCAGGAGCCCAGTGGGGTCATGCCAGCCCCGGCCCATGCTGCACTCCTGCCAGCACCCACCCCGTTGCCAGGACGGGCCAGCGAGAACAGTGCCTGCCCATGAACAATGCTGGGAGCAAGGAGGCAAAGCCTGGCTCCAAGCACCCGAGTGCTTTCTGCAACCGGCAAGGCAGAAAGCATCTGCCAAGAGAGACACTCCGTCCCACACACAGGGACGGGGACACTGCCTCTGCGGCAGCTCCTGGCACTGTTGGCAGCCAAAAGTGGCAAACACCAGGTGCAGGTGGGAGGCCACGTCCCCAGCTTCCCACGTGCAGTGCACCTGGAGGGCTCGGGGTCCTGCCCATGGCAGCCCTGCACAGCCCGGCAGTGGGCACAGAGCAAGGGGCAAGGTGTGTGCCCAGGGCTGGACCTGCACACACCAAACCCCACAAAGATGCATGTTGTCCAGGGAGATGTGCCAAATGAAACTCCAAACAAAGCAAAGCCCCCTTAAGAAAACAGAAAGCAGGCCAAATGCAGAGCTGCTGTGAGGGAAATGAAAGCCACGCATTTTTTTCTTCCCCTGTAGAAAATCAGAAATGCCTCCTGTCAATACGTCAGCCCCACAGAGTGGTGGTGCTTCTCGAGGAGAGCGGTTCTTCTGACAGGTGAGTAAACAGCACGCTCCTGTGCTGTTGGTGTAGCAGAGGGCAGGCGGGCGACTTCCCTCTGCCTGGACTGACGCATCCCCATGACAGCTCAGTAAGATGGCTCAGTCATTAGAGCAGCTTTATTTGTTTGTTTCTTTTTTTCCATAAAGACACTCCACCACAGCAACAGCACAGTGTTGTCCCAGGGCCCTCAGGCACTGCTTGGCCCCACACAGTTCAGTCTCTGTTGCCAGTCTGGGAACAGCTCCCACACCTGCAGGCACCTCTGTCCTCTGGGCACAGCCTGCACCAAAGGTACCAGCTGTCAGGGCCTTGCCAGAGGTACCCAAAAACCCAGCGGGGAATGTGATGTGCTGTGCTCCCCCTCGCTGAGCCCCATCCCCACACCTGGGCTTGTCCAGTCCTGCGGCAGCTCAGCCAAGGGTGAGGAAGCAGAGGTGGCAGGGAGCAAGTGGCTGAATTCACCCAGTCCTCAGGCTGGCTGTGCTCCAGGGCCTGCTTCAGCGCAACAGTGGGAGAAACAAGACCCTACAGGACACCATGGAGGAGACCAAGGGACATTTTCCATCTCATTCTCACACCTCGGGAAGGCACGGTCCATTGCTGTGCACCTAACCTGGGAGCCCTGGAGGAGGACGCTGGGAACCCCTGACCCGAGCGGAGCTGCTTTGCCAGCTCCATCACCTCCAAGGCTTCCCTACTGGGGCCCAGCACACCCCGGGTGAAGCGCACATCTCTCAGCCGTGCACCCATGGCTTCAAGCCAGTGGTGTTTCCAAGCCAGTGGCGTTTCCAAGCCAGGCACGGCGGAGCCCAGGTCTGCGGCACCCTAGGAAGCAGACAACAGCCTCACGAGGCGTTTCGACCCCAGCCCAGGGGGTTTTATAGCTCGTCCGCCCCAGGACTGCGAGAGGCCCCGGCGGCACCTGCGGGTTGCCGGCTCCCCGCCCCGGCCTCGCACCGCCCGCTGCCTCCCGGCCGGCGCTGCCCCGCGGGACGGCGGGGGGGGGATAGCGCAGCCCCTGCCCCGTCCCAGGGCCCGCCCCAGCGGGGTGGGCACTGCTCGTCCGCGGGTGCCGGGCCCCGGGGGAGAGGCGGGCGAAGCCGACACCCGGGTCCCTGGGGAGGGGGCAGGAGCGGGCCCGGCCGGAACGGCCCGGGGACCCCGGGGCACACGCGGCGCGGAGCGCCGAGGCGACGCGGACACGGACGCGGCCAGGCCGCGGGGCGCACTCACCGGCGCGGGCGGCGCGCGGGC
>CM021781.1:307286-384590 GCA_011076525.1 Nettapus auritus
GCTGCCCGGACGGGCCCTCTGCGGCTCGGGGAGCGGCCGGCCGTGGTCGGGCCCCTTGGGGCGCTGCCGAGGCCCGACCGGCGCCCGCGCCCGTTTTCCACAAGCAGCGGGTGTTGGGATTAAGTTCCTGCCCTGACCCCTCAGGAACCGCATGAAAGGGGGGCGAGGGGCTGTGAAATCCCATGCATGGGAATGACAGAATCACAGCACGGCTGAGGCTGGAAGGCACCTGTGGGACCCTCTGGTCCAACCTGTGCTCCAGCAGGGCCTTACTCAGAGGCCCTGCTTCCTGCTTGTGTAAGTTGGCTAATCGGAGTCTCCTAATTTCTATATTTCAAACATTTAGCACTACATAGGACACTCAGCCTGAGGAGTTGCAGGCCAAGAAACATCTGGTGAGTGAGAGCTACCCATAATGACAGATGCTCTCACACCCACCAGAGGCTCCACCAGTTCGTCTGCTATTATCTCAGCCTTGTTCCCTCTCCTTGCAGCAGCGTGTTTTGGGTCTGATCTGAAGAGGTCTGAGCTGGGGTCTCCAGGGCAGCTCTGGGAGCACCCCCAGACTGGTACAGCAGGGACCACGGGAGGCAGCGCTTCTCTGGTGGGGTTAGAGCGCAGAGCATGGAGGCACCGGCTAACCAGGAGCTGCTGAGGCCGCAGGATGGGAGGGGACGAGGTGCTGACTACCGGTGGTGTGAGGAGCACAGGGTCCAGGGCTGCAGTTACAAAGCTGATCTGGGCCGTGATTCTGCAGCGTGGCTGCAAAAACAGGGGCCAGGACGTGGAAAAGTCACCACTGCCAAATTGCTGAGGTCAGGCACTGGCTTTGTCCAGAAGTAAACCCAGCAAGTGCCCAGCCAAGCACCGGAGTGCTGGGGCCAGGGCAACCCCGAGGAAGGGGGACATAGCACTTCAGGAGAGGGGTCTGTGGGGGCCAAGCAGGGACGGTAGCACAACTGCTCCCCTGCAGACTGAGAGCCCTCCTTATCCCCCCCGGGAGGGGCCTGAGAGTGGGGCTCGCTTGGGGGAGAATAAGGAGCTGCTGAGGCTGAACCCAGTCTCAGGGGGTTGCAAGACCCTGTTCGGTGAAAGCCTGAACCTGGGCTGACCCCACGGCTGACCCTGTTGTGGCAAGTGGTTGGACTGCAGACCCCCAAAGGTCTGCTTCTGCCTGAACTGCCCTGTAATGCCCTGGTTGTGTTCCCCGTCTCTGGAGCATTGCTTGCTGCTTTCCAGAGGCAGACTCCCAGCAGCGTGGCGGCACCAGCTCCAAGGGCTTGTCCCGTTGCAAGCAGCTGCTGGTTCCCGGCTTCTCAAAACTCAGGTTGAGGCCACATCTATTGCTAATGCTGAATTTCAGATCTTACAATTTACTTGGCTAAAAGCTTAAAAAAAAGAAAAGAAAATTGTATTTTCCAGCTTTTATGTGGTGCTAAGCCTTTCCCCAGGAGAACAGTGCTTTTGGGCTGGGGTCAGTTTTGAGCTGGTTGTGCATAGTTGTGCTGGGAACGGCTGTGCTCCCAGCTCGGTGTGGGTGGGCAGGAGGACACTAGGGCTCACCCAGCAATGGGATGGGATTGTTGGAGCTCTAAGTCACCTACTCAGATGGTGGGGTGCACTCTTCTGGAAAGAAAACAAGGAATGAGGCCCACCTCCTTTCCCACAGAAAAAAAACAAGGAGTAACGTGGCACAGAGGAGAGCTGCTCAGCACACGTACAGAGGGATGTACAGGCTAAAATCCCCTGCAGACCCCAGTTTATCACATAATTTCTGCCTCACACCCTGTGTTTCACCTGCAAGGGCTGCACCTGCTCAGCACATGGAGCATCCCAGGACACCACCACCCTTCCTGACCCATTCTGCACTGCTTGAGCCATGGTTATTAGTGGTCTGCAGTGAAACAGCTGTGGGGAGGTGCCACCTTCCCCCACCCCACACCCCCACTTCAGTGCTGCTCTGTGCAAGAGACAAGTGCACAGGACCCCACTGGGCAGGGAGAATGTGGGGACAGGTCTGCCTCTGGCTTTTACTGGTCTTGGGCAGCACAGTCATCTGCTCCTCAGAAAGACCCATCTGGCTCATGGTGTTTCTGAATTTCTCTAATGTGGGGTTTCACTTCAGCATCCCTGACTGCAGGGGACAGAATGGTGTCTGCAGCCTGGCCAAAACTGTCCAAGCCCTCCTCCTCCCAGGCATAGAGAGCACATCTGGGTGCTGTGTTCCTGCCAGAGCAGACAGTCCAGACATCCCCAGAGTGACCAGGTGAAAACTCTCATGCAGTTCCCATCCCACTTGCTGAAGGGTCTGCCCCATGCACCCCTTGCCTCCCCAGCCCTTGCTTTCTCCAACACTTACTGTAGAGAAACAGCGCTGAGATGATCCACCCCTGGTACTTGTGGTCACTGAGGAGGAGGATGTGGTTGCTGTAGTCCGTATCTAGCAGCCTACAGCTGGGGACATCTTCCCCTGCAGGAGAAAGCAGAGGGACACAGCGCTGGCAAGGAGAGAGCTCCTGCCCCCTGGCAGGGGGCAGGGAGATGGGAGAGGACTGTGAGCCATGGAGGGACATGTTAGGTGTGGGATAGGGAGGGGTGAGCTCAGGGCATCGCCTCCCATCGGGCACAGGCTGAGCCTCCCCATGCCCAGGGCTCCCGAGGCTCCAGAAGCTGCCATGCAAGGCTGCATGCAGCTTCTCACATATCTTGCCTGCCTCAGCCCCATCGTACACCTCCTCTGCCTCCCACACCCAAGCCCCTCCACCCTACACATCTGTGCCCTTTCTCTGCACCCCCTACCCTCTGCTGTACCCTTCTCCAGCACACTTGTACACCCCTTGCTGTATCCTGTTCCTGAAGCTAGCACCTCTCCCAGCCTGTGCGACTCAGGCTGCCACAGGCTTTGCTGAGCTGCTGCCATGCTCCCCTTTCTGCCTCCAGGGAGGCTCCCTGCACCTGCTCGCTGGCACAATGTGGGATCCCCATCACACCAGCCTCATCCCCAGTACTGCCTGTTCTGCTCTCTGGCTGTGCGACATGGTGGTGTCCAGCTCTCAGCAGGGCTGTCTCCATCTCAGGGTGTTCCCATGGCGCTGGGACCAGCCAGGGCTGCATCCACCAAGAGTCAGCAGGTCTTACTGTGGTTGTGAGACATGCCACTTCTTTCCTCAAGATCATCATCAGAGCTCCTAAACCCTGAAAAGCCTGAAGAAAGTAATTTATTTAGTCCTGAGAGCAAAGAGGACTTTCAACATCCAGTCTCTGCAAGCTTTAGGATCTCACCCCTCCAAGAGGCCCTTGTGGTACAACATTGCACCATGAGAGTCGGGGGCCCTCCAGCACTGCACCCAATCACTTGCTGAAAGGAGGTTAGGGCCCTCTCTGAGGATGCTCCTGAACAACCTCTCCCCATATTAATCTCTTCTGGGGCACCTGGTAACCTGGCTCCATTGTATGGTACAGAAAAAGCACCATAAATCCCAACCCTAGCATTATCAGCAGAGAGCTGGAGGTGTGCAGGCCTGGGCTCTGGGACAGGGGAGATGGAGGTGTTCACAGGTCACCCAGGAGGCCTGGTGCGGGCAGCCCTGGGCCTTTTCCCATCACTCTGGAATCGGCATCTCCCAGAACCACCGCCAGGCCACAGCAGCTCCGTGGCTTGGTGGTGACAGGTGAGCTGGGCGTAGGGTCAGGGCCAGGCTGCATGGCAGAGGTGTGCTGGGGGTCTGCTGAGTGGTACCAGCCTGCAGTGAGGGCTGGGCTTGCCTGGGGGGAGAGGAAGGCATCACAGCAGCTCCATTAGGGAACCTCCCTTGGCTAAGGGGTCTACACCAGCATCATCCTATGCACTGCAACAGGGAATCCTTAGCTCCTGCTGGTCTGCTCTGTGGTGGTCTATGTAATTGCCTGCATGGGGGGCAATAGCCCAACCTGATGTCAGTGCCACGGAGGGTTCCTGTCCTGGGAATGACTTAAACCCTGCTGCTGGGTCAGGAACATGTCTCCCACCTCTGCCCTTGTGTTCCCCTGGTACTTACAGGAGTTTGTGTGTTGACTAGGTTGATTTTTTTTTTTTTTTTTTTTTTTTTTTTTTTTAGGACCATTATCCTCTGCTCACATCCTTCAGGGCTGGGAAGCAAACAAAGACCATCAGGCTCTGGCTGATGGCATGCACACCCCTTGGCTTTCCCAGTGCTCCTTTAGCTGGAGCAGCTCGACCACATTTCCTTTGGTCTCCTCAACAAGCAGCTCAAGAGGTCATTTGGTTGCTCTAGCCCAAGCAGATGCAGGGGGAGGCAGGAAGATGCAGCTGCGGCTTGAGCTGAGACAATTCCACTCACAGACAAAACACACCTAACAATGTCAGGGGTGGCTGGGAAGAAGCTGTCAAGAAAATATTATGATTTTCATCCCTCATCATCCAACCAAGACTGAACACCTTTCTAGGAGGAAGAGGTTCATCAATCTGATTTTTTGGGGGCTGAATGAAGAGGTAATGTGGGGTGTGTGGCACCCTCTATTTAGTGCTAAAGAAAAGAATAAACTAATTTTAAAGCATGTGAAGCCACATCAGTCTTCTTCACTGGGAAGAAGCTTGGTTGAATTTGGCTTCTCTTTTCAGGCACACAGAACAACAAGTGAAGACAATCTTACACTGGTAAAAATGGACTAAGTAGAAAAATGTTTAAATCTAATTTCTTTGATTTAGTGACACCTCTCCAATCCCTGACACAACCTGGTAGTGGAGCAAAGACAATAATCCTAAATCTTTGCTTATGCTGTTCACCTAGAGGTGCTGTAAAAGTACCCATGGATGCAGATGCATTGATTCTCTGGCTCCACCTGCAGCAAGAAAGAGCAAATCTCCCCCACCAGGCCAGAGGGTTTCTTTGCACAGTTTTTTGCTCCATTTTTACCAGACTAGGCTGTACCTTAAGTCTGAGTCAGCAGCAGGAGCAGAAGTTGGACATCTCCTGTGTGGGCACAGAGCACAGTAGTCCCTCTGGTCTCACCTCTGTAGTCTCCAGCCACACGGCAGATGTTTCCATGTCCACTGTATTTTTCTGCTTTTAGTTGATCACCGTTCAAGGTTGGAGGATGGAGGCCAGTTCTTGGACACTCTGCTCCATGCGTGCAAACAGCACACGTGTTACCACGTCAGGAAACATTGACCTCCCCCAGGGGACCTATGTAGTTTTTCCTATGTTTTTTTGAAGAACTCAAGAGCTAACTGAGAGGCTTTTTCAGAGCAAAAAGGAAAGGAGCCCACGGGGAAAGCTGTAGCGAATGAGATTTCCACTGCAGCTTACCCAGAAATCAAAGTTTTGATGATTATTTCACCATTCTGTTGTGGTTTTACAGCGCTCACAGCCATCTTCCCATTTCTCTTGAAGTCTTCAATCCAGCTGGAGTGGAAAGCTATGGCAATGGTATTCCACTTCCCAGCAAGCTAGAGAGAATGGCTCTACACTCATTAATACAGAAAACAATGGGAGATTCAGGGATAGAGCAGGAAGCCCCTAAACCCTCCTCAGCTTAGGCTGCTGATAGGGTGGAAAAGCATTTATTCTGCAATGCAAAGCAGTTGTCTGGCATAAAGAGCTAACCAGATGCAAAATCCACTTGGACAAGCCCAGGTACTCAGTAATACTCACTAGCCATCTGACTGCCCCATGAGGGTGCTTCAGTGCCCAGATGTTATAATTTTAAATGCCAGAAAGCCCGAGGGACTCGGGGGGTCGGTGGGCTTTGTCTGATCTCTGGTCCCTTACGAAGGCTGTGTCCAAGCAAGGCAGCTTCCCCACCTTCCAACATGAGAAAATTCCCTAAAATGTCATTACCTTCTCTGCATCAAAATATTCATTCAGAGGGATTTTTGCCTGGGCCTGCAGACTGACAGAAGCATCAGCTCCAAGAGCAGGAACATGACCTTCATCTTCAGAGCTGGCCTCTTGCTCAGCACAACCTGGCACCCATGCAGCACACCTGTGAGGACGTTGCGCTCCACGGGGACCTCCAAGCTTTTATGCTTGCACAGCTCCTCAGAGGCAGCAAGCAAACCTGTCTCTGGCCACACGCATGACGGCTGAAGACATTGCACAGATAACATCGGCAGCCGTGGCCTCAGCTGGCACTGTGTTTGCTTCCGCCTGCACCTGAACAGCGTGTTCCTGCTGGGTCTGGCACAGAGCGATACGCTCAGCTCTGCCGCCAGGGGCAGAGAGAAGTGGGGAGGAATTCCCTGCCACCGACAGTGTCTGCGGAACCAAAGCAGGAAGCTCTGGAGGGTCATGCAGAGCCCCAAAAGGCACCTTCGGCACCCTTGGGTGCATCCCACCTAGTCCCATGGGCTTCAACTTGTCTGGTTTGCATAAGTCATCCTGACTACATCCCTAAATATTCCTTTGCTGTGGGTAAATCCCCACTCCCCCAGACTATTTTTGCTCAGTGTTGTTCTAGAGCAGTGATCTCCACGCTTTCTTAATCATATACCCCTCGCACTAAAAAGCTTTTGAGCACATACCTCCAATATAAATATAGCTATTTACAAATTACATACATGTATTACTACTCTACATTATAGAATATATAGAAAAATGGAAATTAAGAAAAGATGAGATAAAGATGACCTGCCCTGCCCTACGGGTTCTTCATCGTCTTTTCCCTGTCTGTCACCTCAAGAGGTGCATACTTGGCCAAATATGAAAATAGCTATAACTGGCAGGAACAATCATGAAACTGAACCCTCCTGGGTTTCGGCATCAGTAGTGAGAGGTGGATATCTGGCTCACATGTCCTGGGGACCATGGGTGAGAAGGAATGTGCAATTCCTATTTTATTGGCAAAAGAGCAGCCAATTTTGTATCTGTCCTGCAAATTGAGTTCCCCAATTAGCTCTGCCTTGATGGTGTGCTCTGGGGAGGGTGTGTCACATCCCTGCCTAAGCTGGATAAAGCACACTGGGTTCTGACTGGGAAACTCTTGGTTCCACCAGAGGAGGGGTTGTTTCCAATCACAGGAAACCAGTTCCCATAATTTCTGCTAAATAGGAGCCTTACAGAAGCTTGCAAAGAAATCACAGCCCAGCATTCGGCTGAGATCCAAGAAGGATGTGAGGATGTTTCACTATGCCTGTAGGCATATCTTCTTGCGCACAGTGAGATACGGTCACGGTGTTCTTTCACATCCCTTTATTTGTGGCCACCAGGCAACGCCTTCTCAGCCCTGTGTGGTGCCAAAAGCCCTGTGCACTCTTCCTGAAAGCACATCATGAACCAGAATAATCTGCTCTCCCAGGCATGTTAGGTGCCACCTACACTCCTGCCTTGTCACCACCATTTTGCGTGCGGGAGCAGATGTCTGTTCCCAGGATTGGCTTTGATTCCTGAAACTACAAAGATCAATTCCCTGACAATGGTTTTCCCACTTATACATATTTTATTGCATTAAGAGAAAGACATCCGGCTCTGCAGTGTCTGCAAGTCCAGCCCAGACAAGATTACCCACCACTTAGCAGGAGATGGTTACAGCAGGGCATTACTGCTGCACTTTGCAGTGTTTCACCTCAGAAAAAGCTTTGCTTAGGAATAAAAGCTCTTTCCAGAAAGCCTGACAAAGTCTCGGTGCAGATAAATGATTAAAAAACAACAACAACAAACACACAAAACAAGGCTAATCAAGGGCACCATCACAATAGAGACATTTTGTGGAGGTTCAGTACAGTTTCTCTACCTGGACAATACCTACTTCTTAGGAAAAAAGTTTACAGAATTGTTTTTTGGGAGAACTGTGACCAAGACCTAATGGTTTTATGGAATGCCCTCCTTGTCTATTCATATCTCCAGGGGTCACTAGTCCAAAAGGGCCCCACTGTCCTCCATCATCTTGGGTCATCAGCAGCCACACTCTGTGCATGGTGAAGGCAGGGGCTGCTCTGCAGCCCTGCCTGTGTCCTTGGTGGATCTCTGTGACAACACCCTCTGCAGGACTTTCCTGATGGCCCCCTGGACTTCATTATTTCTCAAGCTGTAAATTATGGGATTCAACATGGGGGTTATGATGGCATACAGCAGGGCAAGGACCTTGCCCATCTCCTTGGAGGTGCTGGAGCAGGGCAGCAGGTAGGCAATGGCCCCAGCACCAAAGAACAGGAACACCACAGTCAGGTGGGAGGTGCAGGTGGCAAAGGCCTTCTGCCCCCCTGCTCCCTTCTGGAGGACAGCCCAGAAGATGTGAACATACGACGTGAGAGTAAGGAGGAAAGAGCCCATGGCAATAGTCCCAGCCAAAGCATACAGGACAGCCTTGTTGAGGCGAGCATTAGGGCTGCAGGACACATTCAGCAAGAAGGGTATCTCACAGAACAAGTGATTGATCACATTGGACCCACAGAAGTGTAAGTGGGCTGTGAGAAAGGCCTGGATCAGAGACGAGAAGGAGCCGCTCAGCCATGAAACAGCCACTAAGCAGTGGCAAATCTTCTTGCTCATGAGTGCTGCATAGTGAAGGGGTCGGCAGATGGCCAGGTACCGATCATAGGCCATGGCAGCCAGGAGCACACACTCAGAGCCCCCAAAGCAAACGAAGAAGTAGATCTGTGTGATGCAGCCCACAAAGGAAATGGTCTTCTGTGGTGAGAAGGAGTCCTTGAGGATCTTAGGGAGTGTGACGGAGGAGTAGCAGATATCCAGGAAGGAGAGATGGCCCAGGAAGTAATACATGGGGGAGTGCAGGTGAGCGTCCAGCCAGATGAGGTTCATTATGAGCAGGTTCCCCAGCAGAGTCACCAGGTAAATGAGCGAGAAACCCAGGCAGAGGGCCACCTGTGCTTTGTAGGCACTGGAAAACCCCAAGAGAATGAATGAGGTGGGGCTGCTGAGATTTCCCCCCTGCAGGGATTCGGGACTCATCTACAGGGAGAGCAGGAGGACATGAAGGACAGGTGGGAGCAGAGTGAGCACTCACCCCTGCCGTGGGACGTCTCCAGCCTTCTGTTCTGCTGTGTCGTGGGCTGAAGCCGTGCCACAACCTCTGGCAATGTTTTCAACTCACATCTGACATCAGGGGCTCTGGGATGGGAAATGTCTGTGGGGGCAGGTGATGAGTTTCAGCCCAGGAGGTTTCAATCCTCAAGCCAACCCTGCAGGAGCCTACACCTGCACAGCCATGCCCATGTTCCCACTAACATGTAGCTGTTTCAGCTGGCACGGGGGCCACTCTCTGGCCAAGTGCTGCCAGTGGGCTCTGGTAGAAACCTGACAGACCTGGCTGAAATGGTTCTACCTCTTCAGATACTTGTTTGAAGAGTCCATGGCACAACAAAACCACCTCCCTGTGTCTCTGCCTGAGCTGGGGCAGGACTTGTTGATAAACAGGCCAAAACTCTGCATCATCTGAAGAACACCTGAGAGCAGGGACGTCATCACTGCAGTCAGTAAGGATCCCAGGAACTGTTAAATGAGAACAAACAGGAGCAGTCCCTCTCTCCCCTCCAGGTTTCCTGGGCTGTACCTGGAGTGTGGTCTAAATATCCCAGAAAACATGGCAGGTTGGACTCTGCCTTGCTGAACTATTGCTGCCCTTGATAGCAGCAAGCTGTGTTTACGTTGTTAATGAAGACATAGAAAGACCATGGACTGTGGGAGCACATCTCATCCTTCTCCAGGAAAAAACAAAACAAAACAAAAAATAACAACAAAAC
The DNA here is from genome assembly GCA_011076525.1 of Nettapus auritus. NCBI lineage: Eukaryota > Metazoa > Chordata > Aves > Anseriformes > Anatidae > Nettapus > Nettapus auritus. The sequence goes on from CM021781.1 coordinate 316,987, forward strand.
AAACAAACAAAAACCTCAAACCAAAACCAAACCACCTTTAAAAGTTACAAAGATGGCATCTGATTGCAAATACTGCACTGTAGTCTCATGAGCACCTTGAGAAAGCACTGTAGGGAGGGAATTCTGAGACATCATATGAGGACCAGAAAGGCTTCTGAAGGTGATTGTGTTGTTCAAATAGTTCAAGGATTGCAAGGAAAAGCAGAGGCACCAGCCTGCAGGAGAAGGGAGAGACTCTGAATATAATGAGAAACTGGAGTTCAGGGATACAGAAGATATTGAGTGTGAACCTAAAACTACTGAATTCTTAGGAAGAGCGGGAAGGAGACAATCAGTGATTTATGTCCAAACTTGCAAGAGGCAGTTTGTCACTGCTGGAGCTGACAGGGCAGTCACCAGGTTGTTGCCGAGGGAAGTGTGGGAGCATCTTCCAGGAGTGAGGAAGAGGTGGGTACCAGGCTGAGAAGGCTTCAGCACCATCAAACAACATTGCAAGGCCTCTGCAAAAGGCAACAAGGACATCCCCACCATGTTGGGGATGAGCTCCACAATGTGGAGATTCAGGGATGGGCTGTACATTTGTCCTGGGACTCTTGAAATGGGCTGGATGTTTAACTTGGGAGGGAAGGAGGAAGGAACAGACAGCCCAAGGTTTGGTCCCACAAGCAAGGCTGGAGCACTTGAGCAACTAGGGGCTTCCATGTACACACTCCTCCTAATGCAAGGAGGCACTCCAGCAGGAGGTGAGAAGCTTTCAGGGATCCAGGCTGGGAGAAATGACATATCAGGCTTTGAACCACGAAGGGACTGGTGGCTAAAGAAAGGCATGTACTCTCCATGCTTTGTGTGGTATGTACTGTTAAACAAGGGCATAACCACAGAAAGCAGAGACAGAGGAAAGGGAAGCAGCTGTAGGGATAAGCAGCCTGGGTTCATGAAAGGACCTGCCTGACCAGCCTCATTCTGGTTTGTATTAGGAATAGTGCAGCCAGCAGGACCAGGGGGGTGATTGTCCCCCTGTACTCTGCTCTGGTTAGGACGTACCTTGAGTGCTGTGTTCAGCTTTGGGCCCCTTACAACATGAAGGACATCGAGGCCCTGGAGCGTGTCCAGAGAAGAGCTACGAAGCTGGTGAAGGGCCTGGAACACAAGTCCTGTGAGGAGTGGCTGAGGGAACTGGGGGTGTTTGGTCTGGAGAAGAGGAGGCTCAGGGGAGACCTCATTGCTCTCTGCAGCTAACTGAAAGGAAGGTGTGGGGAGCTGGGGGTCGGCCTTTTCTCACAGATAACTAGTGATAGGACTTGAGGGAATGGTCTTGAGTTGCACCAAGGGAGGTTTAGTTTGGTAGTTAGAAGATATTTATTCTCTGAAAGAGTGGTCAGGCATTGGAACAGGTTGCCCAGGAAAGTGGTGGTGTCACCATCCCAGGGAGTGTGTTTAAGGAAAGGTTGGATGTGGTGCTTAGGGACCTGGTGTAGTGGGTGACATTGGTGGTAGGGTGATGGTTGAACCAGATGATCTTGGAGGGCTTTTCCAACGTCAATGATTCTATGATAAAAACAGCTGGGAAAGTGGTACAGCCAAACAAAAGGCTGGTCTCTTCTATCTCAGGAAGAGCAGATGGTCCATAGGAAGTAACACAAATGGTTGTGGCTTCAGGCAAAGCTGGTATGGAGCAGCTCAAACTGCTACATGGAGCATCCCATGACAGCAGATATTTCTGAAGGTCAGCAAAATAGTTGCTGTGACCGGAGCAGACAATAGAGGATGCAGTAGGAGAGTACAATACAGGGAGATGAGGAGGATGGGCACCACAGCACAACACATTGAAAGGCACCACAAAAACATCTTCCTGGGTCCAAATCACCTTGGTAAGATGGGAAAGGAAGGTCTGCCCTGACAGATCCCTCAACCAGACTGGGGCAAGAACAAAGCCACAAGAGAGAAATTCTGCCAGGAAGAATAACTCCTTGGAGAAGGGAGACTGTAAATCACAGCCTAGTCTATAATTAACATTCCAGAAATCCTAGAATCACAGAATCATAGAATATCCCGAGTTGGAAGGGACCCATAAGGATCATCGAGTCCAACTCCTGGCACCACACAGGTCTACCCAACATTTCAGACCATGTGACTAAGTGCACAGTCCAAACGCTTCTTAAACTCCAACAGGCTTGGTGCAGTGACTACTTCCCTGGGGAGCCTGTTCCAGTGTGCGACCACCCTCTCACTGAAGAACCTCTTCCTGATGTCTAGCCTAAACCTCCCCTGCCTCAGCTTGACACCATTGCCGCGGGTCCTGTCACTGGTGATTCAGGAGAATAGGTCGGTGCCTGCCCCTCCACTCCCCCTCGCGAGGAAGCTGTAGACTGTGATGAGGTCTCCCCTCAGCCTCCTCTTTTCCAGGCTGAACAGGCCAAGTGACCTCAGTTGCTCCTCATATGTCTTCCCTTCTAGGCCCATCACCATCTTCGTCACCCTCCTCTGGACACTCTCCAACAGTTTTACATCCTTTTTGTGCTGTGGTGCCTGGAACTGCACACAGTGCTCAAGGTGGGGCCGCACCAGCGCAGAGTAGAGTGGGACAATCGCTTCCCTTGACTGAATAGCAATGCCGTGCTTGGTGCACCCCAGGATACAGTTGGTCCTCCTGTCTGCCAGGGCACACTGCTGATCAGGGCACACCCTTGGATATGTGATCTCACATGTTTTTACCACGTCACAGCATGAAGCGAACTGATGGGGTTTTTGTTCCCATTCCTGAAAAACAGTCTGTTTATAGAAAAAATGTCTATAAAAAAGGCTAGGCTAGGCATGAGTTAATGTCATTTTATGGAAATGGGAAGATGAATAAGAGCAGACCGGTGGTTGTAGCCATGAACATGCACAGGTTAGGAAAGCCAATTATTGCATGCATTGAGATTAATATACGTGCTTCAGCCATGTATTTGAAGGAAGGCGCCCTGTGGCACTTCTCAGTTCACCCAAACCCAGAATCACCCAAATCCAGTTTTTCAGGAAGACAATTTATGGCAAAAGTGGGGTTGCAAGTGACAACATGAAGGTATGGGGACAGCAGCATCAAGCAGAGAGGTAGGTCCTCAGAGCTTTGTTGAATACCAGTGGGGCTGCAGGAAGGTAATGTGGCTGCCCTTGAATTTAGAAGGAATTACTGCTGCTTCTCCTTCAGTGAGGATGCAAAGCATCTTTGTGATGAGAGCTACATCTGACAGGAGAATAAAAATCCAGCACTGGATATTTGTGAGGTTTTAGAGGAAAGAAAAGTTGAAGTTACAGTAAAATGTAACCAAGGCTTCCAAGGGGAGATAGTACCCAACAAACCATCTGTCCAGCCCTTGTAAGACACTTGGTTTCTTCAGCAGTGGGAATGGCACAATTATCACTTGCCTGGATCTCAGAAAAAGATGTCTAAAACCCCATGTTAACCTTGAGAGGAGCAGGGGTGAAAGAGCAAGGAGCAGTGGGGAAGCTCCTGGGAGACAGGCTGGCCCCACTGAAGTTGCTCCAGAGCAGAGCACCATGCATTGTGATGTGCTAGGAAATGGGAGGCCACAAGATGGGAGGTGTTGATGAGAACTGGCTGGGCACAGGAGCTCTGCGACTGTGGAGGAGTGTACTGGCCCACAGGGGCCAGTACACCCAACAATCTGGCCAGCCCAGGATAATGACAAATCATGAGTGTGGCAGGGGAAGCCAAACTGGCCACGGGGACAGGAGGAAAGGTTTCCAGTCTGTGTGGGAAAATAGTGATGCTATGTTAGTGAGACCTTTGCAGGTGGTGCTTAGGAGCCCGCTTGAGAAAGAGGGAGCTGTTCTGCCATGGCACTATGCCTGCAGAAGGGAGAGCCCCTGGGGAGTGCATGGTGCAATGTGGTCAGCCCGGAGCAGCAAAGCCCAGCAGGGAGGCAAATGCTGCATGGGAAAGCAGAGCAGTTCACTACAGCATGCTGTGCGTGGGCCTGGCATGGACAAGCCTGTGTCAGCTAACAGCTTAAACCCAATTTCAAAAATGATTTGTATTTAGGAATCACATCCCTAGTTCTAATGCACCAAGATTTGGACAAGGAGTCAAGGTGCCGTGTGGTGCTTTCTCATATGGTTTAGACCCCACAGCTCCTAAATGTTTGTCACCAATTAAATCTTTTCCCTTTACCTAAAATAGGCATGCTCTGTCTGTAAGTAGATGTCCACAGAGCCTTTAGTGTCAGTTTATTGAAGTGGAGGTAGAAAACTACATGCCTGGAAGTTAGCACAAAGATGAATCCAGAAACCCCCAGCTCTCTCCCTGCATACCATGGCCCTCTGCCCCTCCAGACTTGGGTACATACCCAGGCCTCCGGTCTCCCCAGAGCGTCACCACAAACCAGCTTGGCTTCTCTGGCACTAGTTGGGATATAAGTGGCATCTTCATTTCATTTTTGAATAACTGTAGGGGTTTGCAATTAAATTTGCTGATCTAATAATCATTAACTGGATGATCAGCCAGTCACTGGAAGTGTCTGTTTGCCTTTCTGTTAATTAAATAGCTTTTGATTTCCAATCAAATCTAATACGAGACAAGTGAGCTCAAAATAGAATGGGGGCAGCTGATCAGTGCTGCTCTTTGTGGAGCACACATCAAACCCTATGGTCTTGCTGGGTTTGCAGAACTACATCATGTCAAGATTGGGAGGAGACAGCAAGCACTGCGACATAAGCAAGTGACACGTCTGCTCCCAGGCAGAGCCGTATTGGCAGGAGGGGCAGGGCTCACCTGGTGCTGTGAGCAGGCGAGCTGCAGCGGTGTGAACTTGAGACGTGTCCCAGGCCCCTGGGTACTTAACAAGCCACTGGGCCATGAGCAGCACTGAAAGGGCCTGCATCTTCCAGTCCTGGGAGAGGAGGACAGAGCAGTGCAGAGCTGGCCTTGCAGGGCTCTGCATGGGGTGAATGCCAGCTCTCCTCAACCCTACAGCTGTCCTGCCCTTGAGCAGTCCCCCCACACATTGGATGGGGACATGCGAGGACCCAGTGCCTGTACAGCTTACCTTGAAAAGATGCTTCTTCTCTTCACGCCAGGTGTGTATGGCAGCAAGAGTGGTTTGGGACAGCAGGGTGAATTCAATATACCCCTTGGAGGCACATGGGAAAAGATCTCCTGTTGCAGCAGAGTCCATAATTGCTCAGGCACAGCCCCTTGAGCCATTCCCTTTAGGATGCTGTGGGAGCAGGGAAGCACACTGCGAGTGAAGACAACAGAGTCCTGTGGTCAGTGTCAACCAAGAGCACCCCCATGAGGCAGTCCCAGTCCTCCAGAGGTTGGGCCTGGAGGCAGGTCTGAAGCTGTCTGAACGTCACAGCAGCTGCAGGCTCTCGGAGGGGTGGTCCTGTTGTGCAGCTGGGGTAGTGCTGTAGGCTATGCAGGCCAGTTGATTCAGAGACACCTGGGAGCAAAAGCCTGAGTCTGGGAACATGTCAGAGTTAGGTTCTTCTGCCTGCACTCTCCTTTCCTAGCTTGTTTTCCTCACTTTCGCAACCAAGAATGTATTTCCTGGCCTTCTTGGATAACCTTGGTTTCTTCTAGACAAGCTGGTCTGGATTTAAGAGTGATATAGGAGGGTCTAGCAAGTGCAAGGCATGCTGTTTCTGTGCTCAGAGAAGCTGTTCAGAGACCTTTCACCTCTGAGAAGTTTGGGACTCTGGAAAGGAGGTTTCCCTTCAGATTCACCAGTCTTCAAAGGCCAGTGTGGAGCCTGACAGCATCCATATCTTTGGGGTCAGGGGAGTGATGGGGAAGCTGGCCAGGAACAGGAGCATCTCTCCCTGACACAGCACTTCTCCCTGCCCCAGTAAATGCCCCAAACTGGACCTTGCTCTCCATATGTGGTCTCACAAGTGCTCCTTGATCTGCTGGCCACTCTTTGCTAACCCAGAAGAGGATGCACTTGGCTGCCTTTCCTGCAATGGCACCCAGCTGACTGATGCTCAGTTTGTTGACCATTGGATGTGCAGGGCAAAGCTGCCATCTCACCCACAGGCCCATACTGCCCTGTTGCTTGGGGTTAACCTCCCAAAGGGCAGGACTTTGCATATGCCTTGGCTGAACACCAGGAGGTTTGTGCTACCCCATTTTGGGAGGCTGCTGAGGCCTCTCTGAATGACAGCCCTGCCTGACAGAACAGCAGCCAGTCCCCAGAGCTTTGTTGTCACCAAGACACACATTATCTCTGACATTGGACATTGCTTGGAGTGACACATCTACACACATTTCAGGAGATGCTGGACCTGGCAGGTTGGGAAGTCCCCAGTCACATTGCTCACCACCCTCAGGTCACCCGACACTTTCCATCAGCTGTGTTGGGTCAGCTGGTCATAGAGCCAAGGTATAAAACCACTTCCTGAGATGATCCAAGTTGAAAATAGCTACATGCTTTCAACAGTGCATCTGGAGGAAGCAGGAATACCCAAAGCCTGCCATGTTTTCTGTGCCAGTGTCTCATGAAGCTATGGCCCTTGCTGCCCCAGCAACAGTGAGTTTTTTCTTCACTTTTAACAGGTCTCAGTTGGTGTCATTAAAAGTTTCTGAACTTTTGCAGTCTCAGTTTCTGCCTTCTGAAAAGGCTCCAAGGGGCTTGTTGTGCCATTGCAGTGCCTGGAGACAGGAACTATATTTGCCCCTTCCCAAACTCAGGAACAAAAACAGTGTTTATTCTTCTCTTGGGCTTGGACCCAGCACAGAGATGTCTTTAAGCAGTAATTAGCAATTTAGAGGTGACTCACCCCTGACCCACGAGATTTCAGATAGTTGGCTCCCTATGCCACAGAGCCATTGCCCATTGAGGCAAGTCCCCACAGGGGACAGACCCTGAGACCAGGGTGCTAAGAAAAGGCTCAGCTGGGCTGGCACCAGGTCCCAGGTACAGTGGCAGCTGGGGAAGCCCATCATCTCACCTCATGTGGTCCAAGATGGACAGACAAGATCTGACAACCTCATGCTGCAGTAGTGATTCCTGCTGCAACAACCATATTGCCAGCTGACAACAGCAGTGCCAGCCCCCATGCATGCAATGGGACATCCACGAGGTTCTAACACAGATCTTGAGCTGCAGGGGGGACCTGATTCATGGGGAATCAAAATGCTCTTCTGAGTACAGTGAGTGCTATGCTTAGAACCAGAAATGCTCCCATACATTTACATTTTATTTTTAAAAGGGGGAAAAAAGTAAAGTCAAAAGGATTAAATGTCACATGTGACACAGAGATTGTTTATCTTTGCTCTGAGTACTTAAGCTGTTATTAGAAGATATGAAACTTAAACAAAGTTATAAAGGGAAACCAGTGCATTTAAAATCAATTTAAAGAACATTTAAAGAGAAATGTTCTTAAAATTGCATCCATATGAAGACACTATAATGAACTCTAGTAATTTGACTAGCAACAAAACAAGCATCAAAGACACCAAAACTTGCCCAGTTGTTCTGAGGAATATCATCTGCACTTACATACAGTCTTTTCTTCAAAGGATCCAGGAACAGGATCTGTTTGACCAGGAGATTGGTCAAATTCAGATTGAATATTCAAAGAAAATAAGCTGATGGAAAAGCAAAGAAACTTGACAAGTTGGCAACTGCCTTGGCCGAGAAGGATCTTTTTTTGAAACCCAGCCTAGAAGATCTCTTTTAAAAACTCATTAAAGGGTCTGACCAATCAAAAGAGAAGTCCAAATAAGTAGTAAAACAAAGGAGATGGCATTTCTAGTCAAAATAAATCAGGTATGAATTTCAAACTTTTCACTGTAGCATGTCATCTGCTGCTTATACTCACGTTTGGTACCTCTAGTTTTCACCAGAAAGCTAGAGAAAGTAAATATTATGGCAGATTTTTAAAGAGGTTCTCAGAAGTAGAGACTACAGATAAGTATATGCAGAGCAGGCACATACTTGTAAGAGCTGTAATACATGGCAGAACTGGTTAATGCATGGTCAATTTATGTCACAAGGGAGGCTGAATCCAACTTTTGCATGGGAAAGTCACAACTCAACAATACAATTTCTGGAGGAGTTAACAATATATGAGTGTTGGACATTCCCTGGTAATCTGGGAAGGGTTTTCGTCAAAGCTTGTGGAGGACAAACTACCATAGATGGGGAGGAAGATCCTCACTTGGCTAAATGAGTGGCTGAGAGAGAGAAAACCAGTCAGTTTTCCAGGGGAGGAAGATCACCCCTGTAGCCTCATCAACATGTGCTAATGCACATGCTGGCTGGTGTGAAAATGGCAGATGCAGCATGAGGAGGAGGTGTTAGGAGTGGAGTAGGGAGCAGGACAAGGCACTGTGCAAATCCAGGTTCTCACTCACATCTTCAGGGCTGGGTGGAGGTCCAGATCCAGTCACCAAGCCTAAGCAGGGGAGGGAGAGAGAAGGATGAGAGGCACAGCACAGGTCCCTCCAGCTGGGAAAGTGAGGAAGATCTGGATCAGCACAAAGAAGATGAATAGGGAAGCTACTCTCCACAGCACCAGCAAGCACTACCAAGCTGTGAAGTCTCCAGAAGAGCTTCTCACAAAGGCAATGCTCAGCACCTCCTGGCTGTTACGCACCCAGGCCTCCCTTGCCCCACCACCACTCTGTTCTCTCCTCTGAGAGCCTTCCCCACCAGCTGGTGCCTGGGCTGAGCTCTGCAGCACCAATCTGCTTCTCAGCATAGGATGCTGCTGATAGCCAAGGGCACCTTTAGACAACTTAATGGAACAAAGTCCCATGGAAGTCATTAACTATATAATGACATCTAGCAAGGCTTATTGCGAAAATAAAGTGAGCAGGTAAAACCTCCTTTTTGCCCATCCCCTGTGCTTCTCTTTGCCCCTGTACCTGCCTGTAGTTGAAGGCAGGATCTGGGAGGGGTTGCCTGGTGCATCACAGCTGGTGTAGGTCATGGCAGGGCAGGGCAGGAGTTCTGCCCTAGCACCCTGGCTCCCAGCATGGAGCTGCCAGGATGGCACCCGACTGCTGAGCAGCACTGGGCTGGGGAGGGCATCATGGTGAAAACTCCCTTGGTGAGCAGCAGGTACAGCAATAGACTAGATGCAGGTGGGGGGGGAATGCAGTATGGACACACACGCCCACTCTGCATGGAGGGGTGTTGCACCCATAAGAGAGTTAAAAATGCAGCTTGTGTGCAGGCCTGCTCTGGGTGGCCAGTCAGGCACGGAGAGAAAGCAGACAAGTGAAAGGGAAATAGAAAGCACGGGTGGCAGAGAGAAATGATCTCACCACTGTCTGCCCATACATGGCAGGAAGGAAATGTTTGGCTGGAACATGATGTGGAAACACTGGGACTCCCTGTCACACAGAGCCCTTGGCAAAGGGCGGTGCTAACTGCAGGATGTTGTGATCCACACCAACAAACGTACTGAAAACAAGCCTGAGGCAAAGCTACGTGTGGGAACAGCACTCTGAGGAGCACAGCAGATAGCAAGTTGTTCCTGTCTAGGAACAGTTGTTCCTGTTCAGACTGGGCAGGGAGGAGAAATCCTGCTGGAAACACTGGGCTCCTTCCCAAAGAGGACGGAGATGACACTGGTTTGGGAAGTCCCAGCAGGCTCCCTCACCCTGCCGCTGCCGGGATGCAACCAGCTCTCGCCCCGCTCAACACCAGGATTGGGAGGGGGAGTTTCCCAAACATATTTTCCTTGTGATGGGGAGGGAACAGCTGAGAACATGGGCTCAGCACTGGGACAGAACTTGCTCAGCATTCTTCCTATCAGCACACAGCAAGGAGGCAGATTGTAGGCTGAAATTAAAGCCTGTGTGGCCAGCAAGGCTGGGCAGGAAAAGGCAGTGTGGAAAGTCAAGTGGAGAGGATTTCTGCACTCTGCCACACCTCTTTGCTTGAGTGAGCATGAGATGCTGGGGCACAAGAGCTTTGCTGGGGGCATGGCTTGTCCTGGGTGGGTTGCTATTTTTCATATGTGAATGTGGGGAGCTGACCAGAGCAGGAAGTGTCAGCATGTGGAAGAACAGGATGAATCAGGGTTTCAGAAATATGAATTCAAAGGAATATGGCCTCTGGAGACAGAGCCACCACCACCAGTTGATCGTGTGGACTGTCTGTGTCACCATTTCTCCAGAGCAGCCCTCAGTGGAGCACGGCCCACGCACAAGATCTACACGGATGGCAGCGTGGGTAGATGGCTCTGAAAGGTTGGGGAGGTCCAGCCCTGTGTCTGGGACCTGAGGGAAGCTCAGAGTCTGACCAGAGTCATGCTGCTTCCAAAAGGGACCTGGACAAGCTAGATAAGTGGGGCCATGTGAACCTAAGGAGGTGCAAGGTGCTGCATCTTGATCAGGGCAGACCTAGACATGAGTACAGACTGGAAGAAAGAACTGTGGTGGTTCAGGTGGTTCAGCGGCTTCACCACTCTCTTACTCTCTCCCTCCTCAAAGTAAAACGGGGAGAAAATGCAATGGAAATGGCTCAAGGGTTGAGATAAGGACAGAGAGATCACTCATCAGTTATCGTCACGGGCAAAACAAGCTCGGCATAAGGAGATTAATATCATTTTTTATCTACTACTAACAGACTAGAGCAGTGAGAAACTAAAAAACAAACAAACAAACAAACAAAAAAAAAACAAAAAAAAAAAAAAGAACAGCACCCTAAAAACACCTTCCCCGATCCACCCTCTTCTACGTCCTCCCCCCGAGTGGTGCAGGGGAAAGGGGGCTGCGCTTCTCTGCTGCCACTCCTACACCTTCACTCTCTGCCCCTGCTCCACATGGGGTTGCTCCCACGGGCCGCCTTGTTTCCCAAACTGATCCTGCGTGGGCTTCCCACAGGCAGCAGCTCTTCAAGAACTGCTCCAATATGGGTCTGTACCACGGGGTCCTTCTGTCAGGAGCAAACTGCTCCAGCACGGGTCCCCTACGGGCGGCAGCTCCCCCCAGCCCCCTGCTCCTGTGTGGGTTCCTCTCCACGGGCTGGAGCTCCAGCTTGGGGCCTGCTCCTGCAGGGGCTCTCCATGGGCCGCAGCCTCCTCCAGGCCACATCCACCTGCTCCAGTGGAGGCTCCTCCATGGGCTGCAGCGTGGAGATCTGCTCCATGTGGGACCCATGGGCTGCAGGGGGACAGCCTGCTCCACCAGGGGCCTCTCCACAGGCCACAGGGGAACTTGTGCTGTGTGTTTGAAGCACCTCCTGCCCTCCTGCTGCACTGACCCTGGGGGCTGCAGGGCTGGTTCTCCTCTTTCCCAGCTGCTGTTTTGCAGTGTTTTGTTGTTGTTGTTGTTGTTTATTTTATTTTATTTTTGTGTTTTGTTGTTGTTTGTTTGTTTGTTTGTTTTTACCTTTCTTAAATCTGCTCTCCCAGAGGCCCTACTAGCTTCACTCATGGCTCAGCTCTGTCCAGCAGTGGGTCCCTTTTGGAGCCATCTGGTCTGACATGGGGCAGCTGCTGGGCTCTGCTCACAGAGGCCACCCCTGCAGCCCCCTGCTACCAAAATCTTGCCATATAAACCGAATACAATAACTAAGTGAGAGCAGCCTCACAGAGAACGACTTGAGGGTTTTGGCTGATAAAAAGCTCAACATGAGCCGGTAGCATGCACTTGCAGTCCAGAAGGCCAACTGCATCCTGGGCTGCATCAACAGAGGGGTGGCCAGCAGTGGAGAGAGGCGATTGTGCCCCTCTTCTCTTCCCAGCAGAAGAAGGATGTGGAGCTGTTAGTGTGGGTCCAGAGGAGGGCCACAAAGATGATCAGGGGACTGGAGCATCTCTGCTACAAAGACAAGGTGAGAGAGCTGGGGCCGTTCAACTTGAAGAAGGCTTTCTGCAGCTTTTCAATACTTAAAGGGGGCTTATAAAAAGATGGAGAGCAACTTTTTGCTGAGGCAAATAATGAGAGGACAAGGGGGAATGGTTTTAAATTAAAAGAAGGGAGATTTAGATTAAAAGTTAGGAAGAAATTCTTCACTCAGAGGGTGGTGAGATACTGGAAGAGCCAGGAGAGGTTGTGGATGCCCCATCCCTGAAGGTGATCACGGCCAGGTTGTATGGGGCCATGGCCAACCTGGTCTAGTTGGTGGCATCCCTGCCCATGGAAGGGGGGTTGGAACCAGAAAATCTTAAAGGTCCCTTCCAACTCAAGCCATTCTATGATTCTATGCTTTGGGGCTCACAGGGTCATGCTGCTTTTCTGGGCTTGGATCCAGAGGCACACCTTCAGATCTCCCCACCTCCCACCAGCGCTGGGAACACTGCAGCCAGGGGGCTGAGAGGGCCTAGAGCCAAGCCTTGTCCCTGCCCCGGCCCAGCCTGAGCTGGTGCACGAGCTGGGCTTCAGATGGTCAGGGGGCTGCAGTCGCAGCAGGTGAGCAGAGGAAGGGTCATTTGGAGAATGGACATGGCCACAGGTCCTCCACCCCTTGCCTCATGGCACCCTGGCTGTGGTCCTGCTCCAGGAGCCAGCCCAGCTCCTTGGGCTGCTGGGCTCCAAGAAGGCGCTTGCTCGGGTGAGCTCACTGCACGATCACCCCTGGTTGTTCTCCATCCACCAACCCCTTGAGGACAACAGGAGGCAGCACATGCCCAGTCACTCCAGATTCTCCCCCAATGCCTACAACAAGCTTTTTGGGGAGGTTCTCTTTATTTGGGTGAAAAGGAGGGACCGTGTACTGGAGAAGCAGGAGATGCATCAGAGCCCTGAAGAGGGTTAGCAGAGCAGCAGCCTGGAGCTTTGGCACATGGGTCTTGCCTCGCCTGGGGAGCAGCAGCATTATCCAGTCATCCTGTACCTCCTAGAAAACAATCAGGAGAGGTGGACTGAGTATTTAAGGTGGGGAGGCCAACAGAGTGGGCACGGCAGGGCTCTCCACCAGGATCAGTGTTTCCTCTTCCAGCTCTCCCCAGGTCTGTAGGCTTCAGCCATCTCCAGGGATGGGTTTCTAGCCTACCCCTGCAAATGAATATGCACCGGTGTGGTGGGAAATCATGTGCTAGGGCTGTCCAGTGGGCCAACAACCTCTACATTTCTCATGGTGAGATACCAACCCTATTTCTTGCTAGTTTTGCTGATTCACCACAGTGAGATCCCTTTGGTAAGAATCAGCGTTTTGGACCTTTCTGCTGGATGAGCTCAGCAGCTGTTTCTCCACTGAGATGGTGGGTTTTGATTCAGGTGTCCTTGCCCGCTATCAGGCAGCTGCATCTCCATCAGGGGGCCCCCGTGCCCACTGCTGCAGAGCAGCTCCAAGAGAAATGGTCCTACCTGGGTGTGACCGCCAGCACGTTCAAACAACTCAGTCCCCAGAATAATGCGAGGAGTTCATGGTGGCCCTTTTTGGGGCACCAAGGGGGAAATTTTCAGGTGAGGACATTGCAAATGCTGTGTTGAACTGCAACAACTCACCTATGGTTCATCGACTCGGCATTCATCTGTGAAAATAAAGAGAAAGGCTGAGTGCAGGGCTGTGGTCTGGCTAGTCCCATTTAACACCCACAGAAGGAGGCAGACAGCCAGAGATGGACTTGAGTAAGGCAGAAGTCATGACATGCCAGGCCAGAGCACCCCTCATCGCTTGCACTCTCCTGGCTGCCCCCCCCATGCAGCGATAACCACGACAGCCAAACAAGCCCCTGCAGCACATTCATGCTCCCCATAAGGACTGAGCCAGCCTGGCTGGTGTGAACACAGTGCTGGGCCATGCTCACCCTGGCTGGGCAGCATCTTGATCATCTCGTTGGTGAAGCTCTGCTCCTTGGCAAACCTTCTGAACAGTGCCATGACCGCAGGGCTCACCTCCTGTCTTCTGCCTGAAGTCAAGGATAGGAGTAATGTGGGTGGGAGGCATGATGACCCCCTGGGGGGCAGGAGGTGGTGGTGGAGTTCCCAGGGAGCAAGGGACCTCCAGCTGGGTGCCTGGGCATGCCATTCACCTTCCCATGGGCCAAGACAAAGCGGATGGGCTGGCACCGGTGTCCCCAAGCACCACAGCATCTCATCTCCTAGTTTCCATCTCCACAACTTCTGACCCTCCCTTGCAGCAGGACCCCCACTCTTTGCTCCATTTTTCCAAGAGTCTTACCTAAGGCTGTGGACTCCTGGCACAAAGTAGAAGCCTGAGACCCAGCCCCCTTTCCCCTACCCCCCCCCCCCTCGATGTGGGGCCAAGCAGCAGCACTGCCCCCCTCCTGCACCAGAGCTAGCACATGGGCAGGGGTGATGCAAGGTGTACCCAGGACCCCTGAGTCCTCATCCCACCAGTCAGACTGGACACGCACTGTAGAGCCTCAGCATGTGCAAGGTCTTCCCGTCCTTCATCCTGGTTGCAAAGATTACTGCGTAGCTCTTGTAGTCAGTGTCCAACACCTGTACCATTTTATCGCCTCCCTCTGAAAAAGGACATGGAGCAAAGTGAAAAATTATGTTCCCCTGAGAGCTCCTGTAAGGACTGTAAGACTGTGAATGCCTGTGCATGGAGCCAAGGGGCCTGACCTAAAAAGAGCCTATTTCTGCTGCACCCCCCACCCCCCAGCTTGTCCTCTTGGAAAGGCTCCTCCAAAAGCCTAGGGGAGCCTACAGATGATGGCACAGAAGAGTAACAAGGGATGGTCACTGCAGGCAGCAGAGTAGCCCAGTTTTGGACTAGCACTTGGGCTGGGAACAGGGGAAACCAGGGCTGCTTTGTCCCCTGGGAGCAGCCATCCACAGCCCTGCTGCAGATTGACCCTGCATCAGCCAGGTGAGTGAGGGATGCACCCCTGCCCCTGCCACGACCCTGTCCTCACTCACCTGAGAGGTAGACTTCACCCTCGTCACTGGTCTTCTTGAAGATTGTCTCCCGTCTCCTACACCCCTCCGGTCTGCAAGGCAGGGAAGGATGCTTTGTTGCGAATCCTCAAGGCATGCTCAGAGCCAGCTGGGTTTGTCCCTGCAAGAGGCTGGGGCATCACCATGCCCAGCTGGTTCCCTGCCCTGGGACAATGGCTCTGGTGTTCTCAGCTCAAATGCATGAGGTGTTCTTATGGGAGGGGGTGGTATGGCTGAGGGTGATGGATGGCTGCCATTCCCACAGCAATGGGTGCCTGGGCTGCCAGAGCGGGGTGCTGGCACCCAAGAGTCCTATGGGTCTCATGGACAACCTCCTTGCTCTCACTCTGATCTGGTGGGATGAGGCCAGCCATATGAGGAGGCTCTGTACTGTCCCTTATCAGCATGTAGCAGGGTGGCTCAGCCTCCATGCTGGCATCCTGCCTGCCCTATGCTTGCACTGCTGCCAGGCTGCCTGGTCTGCCTTGTGCCCTGCGGCCGCTGGGTCCCTGCTTCTACTGGACAGCCTGGGGCAACACTGGGGCCGCAGGGTCTCCATGGCCCAGCTCTCCCGAGTTCAAACCTGTGGCTGCTGGCAGCTGGTGTCCCTGATTCAGTCCCTGCCCAGGTCTTTTGGGGTGCTGGCTAGAGGTACCTGGATGCAGACCTGGAGAGAGTCTTTCAGAAAAACCCCAAGGAGAAAAGCATCTGGCACTTACGTGAGAGCTGCAAATGACACCTTCAGCTTGTCTTCCCCCAGGACAGAGAGGCTGGCCATCACCATCTTCAGCCTATCCTTCTCTCGGAGGTAGAACTCGGAGTTGGAGGCCAGAGCAACGACGTACCATTTCCCTGCAATCTGGCAGCATAGATGGGCTGTAGGTACAGAGAACCACGCAGGACCCGTCCCTTTTTGGGAGCAAAGTGACCAGGACACCTGCAGACTCCCACAGCACCTAGGCCATGGCACTGCATCCCATCCGGGCACCTGAATCCCTGCTAGATCCCTCTGCTGGGGCTGGGTAACTGTCCTCACCTAGGTGTCCAGTGCTTGTGGACAGCAGAGCCAGCAGTGGCTGCAGCACCCCCAGCCATCCCCAGCCTCTAAACACCGCTCCTGCCCCCACCCTGGTAACCAGAGACCACGCTTCCCTCCCTGGGGTGCTGCATGTCACCTTGCTCCTGTCCGGCCCCGCAGCCCCAGCCTCTGCACGCAACAAGCAGAGTAGGGCCAGCCCCAGGCTCAGCACCACCGTCCTCATCTTGCGCAGCCTCCTGTGGTGTCACCGCGGGATGGGGAGCGCTGCCGGGGCTGCTGGCTTTATAGCGCTGTGCTGCCCCCGCCCCGCGCTGCGTGCTGCTGTTGGCCTGGGGCGAGGTGGTGGCTTGGGAGGGCTGAAACCATCCCAAGGTAAACAGCGTCTTACAGAAGGAAGCAAGTGTTGCAAGCCCCAAGGAGGGGTCTGAGTAGCGGGGTTGCAGGACCGCTATTGCACCACAGACAAAAATGAAGATCTTCCCGTATTTTACGTCTCTTGTGAAAGAACAAAAGTACTTCTTGTTTCCTTTGCCGGAAGGAGCAGGGAGGTCCTTCCCAGCATGTAGCCTGCGGGCAGCACTGTCACAACAGTGACCCTGCCCGTGCTCCCGGCTTGCCCAAGCCTGGGTGCCAGTGCAGGGTGCCAGTGACACAGGTTCCTGTCACTGTTGAGCATCTCCTCCATACCAGGGTGTGCTGTGCCCGGGCTCCAAAGGGCTCCGGGGATCACAGCCCCAGGCGGGTCTGCGCTGCCTCCCCGGGCACTGAGGTCTCCTCTTCCTCGGCCACCTTTTTCTGGGGCCGGGGGGGGGAGAGGGTAGGGAGAGGGGCTGCCTCCACGCTGTGGGAGGAGGGGGACTGGAGGCAGGGCGCTGCCACTTCTGGGGCTCATTGCAGCATGGATAGAGGGTGCTGGCAGACACCTGTGGGGGTTTCTGAGCAGACATGGCGTGGTCCACTCCCACCTGGGCAGCTCTGAGTGCCCCGAACAGGGACCTGGATGTCCTGGGGATGAGGAGCCCATAAGGATCCAGAGCCCATGCAGCAGGGCCATGCAGGCTGCCTGCTCAGCCCTGCCTGCTGCCCACCCTGCTGGGCTGCCTGGTCAACACCGTTTGTTCATCCCCTGCCCAAATCCTCAGTGGTTCTCCCAATGCACCTCCTTCCCCAGCCTCTGCATGCGCACACGTGCGCACACACACACACACACACAGACACACACACCCCAGTCTCCACGCTGTGCTCTGCAAACCATGAAGCAAAGGAGCCCCCAGACTGCCCTGTGGTTGGGTCCAGGGCGGCTGGGCTCAGGGTGTCTGGCAGCACCCTCAGTCCTGCCAACAACAGCAGTGAGTTCTGGGGCAGCTTTTGCACCTGTTTATTTCAGCGGGAGAGGTGTGCTCCTGGTGCGGAGCAGCAGGTCTGGCAGAGGATGGGAAGGGGCACCGGGGAGGCAGGGGGGAGCCGAGCCTGGACTCCACCAGCTCTGGAGGACACAGCTCTTGTGTCAGCCCCTCAGCTGCAGGAAGGCAGGACAGACGGACGAAGGGTTAGCAGGGACTGGGGGGCTGTTCAGCCCAGCTTCCGCTGGCCATGCTCATGCGAGAGCCTCGGTGCACTGATCTGTTAAACCAAAGGAGACGCGTGAGTGTGCTTCCACATGGAGAGCTCCAAGCACCTGTAGAGCCTCCCGGTGCAGAGGGAACGTGTGAGCTGACCCCATCACTGGCACTCACCTGACTGTGGCAGGATGGCCATCATGTCCTCAGTCAGGCCCACAGAGTGGAAGAGCTCTTTGAACTTCTCCAAGAGCTGGGGGCTCACATCCTGCTTCCTCGCTGCAGCCAGACACCCAAGGTGAAGGCTGGTGAGCGAGGGGGCCCAGCAGGTGCAGGACAGCTGCTGGGTACCCCATGGCCATGCCAGGCTGGCAGCAAAGGGGTACAACCCCCACCCCAGATGAGTGAAACCCCCCCTCCCCCCCCGGGGGCTGCGCACCCACCCACCCAGCTCCAAGCAGAGCAGCTGGCAGCTCTGGGGGTCTGCAGCCTGACCGAAACACTACAGGCAAGGATCTGGTGGAAACCAGAGTAAAATGGGGATTTTGGTGGTGCAATGTTTCATTCACCCCAAGGTGAATTCCTGGGGTGTGGCTCAGTGCCAGCACGCTGTGGTGCCGATGTGGCGGTCTTGGGTGGCAATGGGGAGCACCGACCCTGCCACCCACCACTGCCCATGGCCCGGCCCAGCCCAGCCCTGGGGTGCCCATCCCCGCTGCGACACCCACTGTAGAGCTGCAGCATGGTGCTGGGCTCCTGGCCACGGTCCCTCAGGGTGTACACGATAGCGTAGTGCTTGTAGTCCGTATCCATCACACGCAGGTCCGTTTTTTCTTGATTTTCTGAAAGGACCCCAGACAGTGCCCGGTCAGGTGGTGCGATGCAGGGCCCTGCCCCAAATGTGCCCTACTGGGGTTTGAGAAGTGAACTGCTGCCTCTGAGCCAGCAGCTGTGTGCAATTTGGCTGAGCTGCTGCCTGCTTGCTGCCTGTCCCTCACCAAGTGATGGAGGCAGAGGGGCCACACCCGCCTCCCGCTGTCCCCTGGGCACCGAGGGGACCTGTGCTGCTTGCCCTGCATTTTTGGGATCCCTCTGCCCACACATACCTGTGCTGGTGTAGTGCCCTGCCTGCCCACTCTTCTGGAAGAGCAGCTCAACCTTTTTGCATTCTTCTGGCCTGGAAGGAGAAAATTGGAACAGCAAACAGAGCTCGAAGCCAGCGTGGCAGCAGGATGGTGTGGCAGGGCAGTGTGGCAGGGCAGCGGGATCTGCAGGACTACGCTTCCCCCCAGCTGCAGCCCCAGGCAGGGCAGTGCCTGGGCCAAGGGGGACACCACGAGCACCAAATTAATCTGCAGCAGAGCCCACCACAGCCGCGCAACAGAGCTGGGCACTCACAGGGGGAAGATAGCCTCCATAGCCAGGTGTCCCTCCGGTGTGAAGCTGATGGTGGCGATGGATGACTTCATCTTGTCCTTCATGCTCAGGAACACAGGGCAGTTGGAAATGGCAGCCGCGATGTGCCACCTCCCTGCAAACTGCAGCAAGCCATCACCAGCAGGGTTTGGGAAAGATGTGGGGGACCTGCCACCTGCCACGGGGGACCTGTTGCATGCCATGGGGACCTGCCCTCCCATTGTAGGACCTGACAGCCTGTGATAGGGGACCTGCCACCCTCCACAAGGACCTGCCTCATGCTGTAGGGACCAGCCAAGCCTAACATGGGAATCTGCCACCTGCTTGTGTGCAGAGCACTGCCTGTCCTGTGCCAGGGTGGTGGCATGGAGTCCTCCCCATATTCCCTGGGAAAGCTCTGCATTTCTGGCACCATCACAGCCCCAGGGTATATCCATGCAGTGGGGCCACCACTGGGAGTGCCCATTGTGGCAGGAGATGGGATACAGTTGTCCAGGACTGACCTGGTTTTGCACAAGCATCCATGGCCTCGCAGCAACAGCCCCAGAGCAGACTCTGAGCTGGGGCTGGGGGGTGCCCAGGGGTGCCCAGGACCAGGGGGTGCCCGTGGACGCAGCACAGTCACCCTGCCCCAGCCCAGACAGGACTGGCCAGGTTGGCACCCTGTGCTGTTACCTTCCCCATGTTGAAGTCCAGCTGCACAGGGACCTCGGCACCTGCTCTCAGCAGGCAGAGCAGGGCCAGCACCAGGCTTGGCAGCACTGTGGTCATCCTTGCTCCGGGATCTGGATACAGGCTGGAGAGGCTACACAGTCCTGCCTCTACTCACACCCACCTTTATAGCCCCCACTGCTGGCAGCAGTCCCTGCCCACCCCCCTTTATGCAACAGGTTACACAAGAGCACTGATAATTCGTGTTAGGTGACAGCATTGGCCCCTTCCCAGTGTAATTGCTCAGTCCCGACTGAATGCAGCCTTGTGTGAGACCCAGCACAGAGCATGTTTGGGACTGGGCAATGTCCTGTGCTGGTGGGGTGTCCAGGGACGGGGACATGGGCACAGAGGGTGCCCTCACCACTCCCCTCCTGGCCACAGGTTCTGGCTGTGTCAGGATGTCAGGATGGATCCTGTCCGAAGGAGGAGGGCGGTTGGGCTGGGGCTTTAGCCTGGGGTCAAGCTGCAGCCCAGTGCCCTTGGGAACAGACCCTGCTCCTGGGGAGGGTCCAGGATCACGGCATGGGGACCACTGGGGTGGCCGGGACTGAGCTACATCTGACATTCACAGACATTGCTCTGGTTCATGTCTATAACCCCAACCCCCCAGTTTTGGAGACCCCTCCCGCAATCACCCATTGCCCCATCCCCGTGCTGCCAGCCTGCTCTCTGTAGGGGAAACTGGGGCAGAGAAGCTGGAACTGCCCATGGTGATTGAGAGGGCAGATTGGAGCTGATCCCTGCAGCTGGTCCCAGCCCTGGGAGCCTTTCATCCCCAGAGAGGACAAGTTTCATGGCCAGGCAGCACCCCAAAAGCACACATTGAGTCTGAACCCAGCAGCACCCCCCCCCCCCCCCCCCCCCCCCGGCGGCCCCCTCCCCACAGGCCCAAGCAAGGGAGACCTCAGGAGGGCCCATCCGGGTGCCCCCCCCACAATGACCCAGAAGACATGGTCAAGGGGCTGGTGTTTTACATGGGCTTTAATGGGGGTGAGGGTACAGGCATAGGGTGCAAAGCCAGGAAGTGAAGGTGGATAGATACGGTGCTGGGGATAGGATGGGGTGGCCGCCAGCTTGCAGTGCTCTTGGGGCTCCGGTTGGCAGCAGCTGGTGGGTCTGCCTGGAAGAGAAGGGAGGCGAACATGGCTGAGCTGGCAGGCAGGGGGGATATGGGGTGCTGGTGGCCCTGGCAGCCCCACACTGAGGGGGCAGGCACCCACCATCCAGGGCCACCCCATGGGGATGAGGTGGGACCTGCTGCAGGGGGATGGGAGATATTCCAGCAAGAGGAGCTGGGCTGTGGCTGAGAAGCCTGATGGGCTGGAAGAAGCAGGGATTCTGCAGGATGGGGAGTCTCAGGGCACCCCCAGCCCCCCCAGAGCTGGTCTGAGCCCCAGCAAGGGCAGAACTCACCTAGGCAGCCTCTGCCATGCACTTGTCTGCAGAAAGAAGAAAAGCAGAGATCAGCCCCTCCATGGGGTGGGGACAGCACCAGGATCTGGTGTGGGGCTCACCCCAGCACACCCCTCTGAGGACCCCCACCTCTGTCCAGAGGCACTGGGGGCTGAACCAAGGTGCCCGGACATGTGGGCTCCCTGCTGCCCGCCACCCCCTGTTTCTGCCTGTTCTTACCTGTCTGAGGCAGGATGAGGATCTCTTCATCCGTCAGGCCCTGCTCCTTGGAGAACTGGGTGAACCTCTCCAGGCGCTCGGGACTGAGCTCCTTAGTCCGGCCTGCAGCCAAAAGCAGGGTGAAAGGCGGCCCCTGTCCCTTGCAGGATGGCCCCAGGGCATGGGAAATCCAGCAAGGACTTGGCAGGGGCCAAGAAAGGGGGACCCTACCCAGCCCTGCCATGGGCTGTCCTGCTGCCCCCTCCCGTGGGACAGATCCCCACCAAAACACCCTGAGGGCCCCATCCGTCAAGACACAGGGGGACTGGCGTGGGGGCTGGCAAGGACGTACTGTAGAGCAGCACCATGGTGGAGGTGCCGGTGCTCTTGGAGATCCGGGTGGCCACCAAAGCATACTCATCATAGTTGGTCTCCACCACACGGATGTCGTGTTTGCTGCCCCAGCCTGCGAAGGATGGAATGGGCAAATCTCAGCCCCCAGCACCGAGCCCAGACCCCACAAGGGAGCCACAGACTCCTGCAGGGTGTGAGCTGCCCCAAAAGTGTCCTGGCTGGGGCAGGAGCACGAGCTGCATCCCAGCTCCGTCCTGCCCTGCCAGGGGAGGTGCCGGGAGCCCTGCAGTGGGGTCGGATGCTCACGTGGACTGGTGTAGCTGAACCGCCCGGGCTGCTCCGTCTTGATGTAAAGGCTGTTCCTCTTCTCGCACTGGTCACCCCTGGGGAGAACAGCACAAGGATGTCAGCAGGGCTGGAGGAGGCTGGAGCTCAGCCTGTGCACAGCCCCAGACATGGCACAGCTGCCCCCCAGCGCCCACACATTAGCCCGGGAGCAAGGAGCACCCGGAGCTGCCCACATGTCCCCCACAGCTTGCCCCTCTGCCGCCTGCTCGTACTTGGGGTAGGTGGAGTTGACTTCCAGGTTGCCATCTGCAGTGACAGTGATGACCGTGGTGCACATCTTCATGAGGTGCTTCTTGTCCTTGAACCAGTTGGAGCTGGAGGCCAGGCCAATGCTGTACCATCTCCCCGTGAGCTGCATGTAACCTCCGCTCAGCACTGGGCCGGGTGCCCCAGCCCTGGCCATCTCTACCTTCCCTGGTAGCCTGGGCCTTGTGGTAGGACCCTGGCCAGAGTCCTTCCCCCCCCCCCCCCCCCAAGCTGCTACAGCCTTCGATATCCACAAAGCCCTAGGTGACCCCTGGCCAATGACATGCCTTTCACTGCCCACCACTCAGGGGTTTTCCTTCCCATGCACCCTGCTGGAAGGACAGGACCACCACGACCAGAAATGCTGCTTGCATCTGTCCATGGCACAAGGAAGGGGCCAGGACCATGGGCCCATACTGGGGCCAGCATGGACGCGCCTCCATCCCTGTCACCTTCCTGGGGTGGCCGTGCCCCCCAGCAGAGCACCCCTGGAGGACCTGGCAGCATGACCCCACCCGCAGCTCAGTGGGACCCCAGGGCTCTCCTTGCTGTGTTGTGCCCACTGCGGAGGGAGGAAGGGTCTTGCTGGCACCGTGAGCATGCCAGTATCCAGAGGCTGGGAAGGGAGAAGGGTGTGTAGGCTCGGCCGGCACAACAGCCTGTGTTTTTTGGGGTCCTGGACTGGGGGTGGGTGGGTTCTGCTGGGGAGGCAGATCCATGGCCCACCTCCACACTGCCTATCAAACTGAGCTTGCTTTCCTCAGTCCCCCCTCCAAAATTCCTGTGCATCTATGGACACCCCACGGCACAGGAGACAGGCTGGACCCACATTTGCTCTGCCCTACCCCACAGGCTGGATCCTGGATCCTGCATCCCCTTCAGAGCTAGCAAACTGAGGCCCCCAGGGACAGGGGATGAGGACGCACCAGGTGCCCCCCCCTCCTCCCTGCACCTGGAGAGGCTGGCCCCTAATGCATCAATAACCCCCTCTCTGCATATTTTTGGGGAGATGAGCGCCCCGCACGCCCTGGCCCCCATGCAGGTGAGGCCGGTCGGGCTGGGTCACCTTGTCCTGCTGGAAGTTGGCTTGCATTGGAATGTCGTCCTGTGCGTGCAGCGCCCCGAGCAGGGCCAGCCCCAGGATGCTGAGCAGTGTGGCTTGCATGTCCTTGGTGCCTGCTTTCCCCGAGCCGAGCTGAGCCGGAGTTGAGCCGAGCCGAGTGGGAGGTGCAGTCAGTGCTGCAGTGCTGGACACTCTGCTGAGCCCCTATTTATAGGCAGGCAGTGCAGCGGTCCCAGGGAGCCTGTGCTTTGGGCAGGCCAGCCGACCTCCCCCCATGCTGTTATGCAAGCAAGAGCAGGGGTGAGAGCTGAATCCAAAGGGCAGGCTGGGAACCTGCAAAAATTTCCCTCCTGTTGATATTACATGTTTGCCTTGGGATGCCAAACTGCTCCACAGCAAAAACACAGCTTGCAGCCAGCTCGCTGGCTGTCCCTGCCCCCAGAGCTGCAGAGTGCTGGGAATGGGGGGGGAGCAGTGCTGCCACCAGCACAGGCAGGGGGCTGGGGATGTCAGAGGGGCAGCACTGGGGGTCAGGGCTTGCTGGCTGCCCACTTTGCAGAATTCAGACTTGGAGAGGTGCCCAAGCAAGGCAGAGGGAACACCAAGTATCTACTGAGTCCTGATCTGACCTGTGGGACTCATAGGCACTTTTGGGTGCTCCCATGGGACACCCCCCACCAAACTCCCAAATCCCTGCATTGCCTGAAACAGCATCTCACACATGCCGGTGTGAGCCCCGCCAGGATGCAGCTATGGAGCACCCTGAGGGTGTGCTGAGGGGTGCTGGGGGACACTGCAGCCAGCGGGGAGCCAGACCCCATGGCCAGCTCCCCAGACAACAGCACATAGACAGAAGGACCTCCCCCACGCCACCCTGCAGCCAAGAGGAGCTGCACTGGGGACACCCCAAGCACCCCCAGCCCTTGTGCTCTGGGTTGTCACTGGGTGTCAGAAGTGGTTCCCACAGGGCTGGGACAGGGCTGGCTGCACAGGACACAGCACCAGCCTGGCTGTGCTGCCCCAGGGCCATGGCTCTGGCTGGTGCTTGTGCTGCCAGCCTGCAGCTCTCCCTGCAGCATGGCCCTGACAAGGATCTTTACATAAGGAGCGTGTTTTCACAACAGCTGTTTTTTCCCTCTCGGCAGCCCACCCTGCCTGACCGCCTGAGCACATTCCCTTCCCCGCATCCAGCTGCGAGCCTGGCCTGCCCTCCACAACATGTGCTGGGAGCCGAGTTGGCCCCAGCTCTGTGGATTTAGTAAACCAAAACAAAAGCGGATCTGGGTAGGACTGAACATCATGAGAGTGGGACAGAGCCACTGCATGCCAGTCTCAGGCTCAGCCTTGGTATGAACCCATCCTCAGCTGGTGTGGGTGCATGCCATGGACCCTCGGGGTGCTGGGTGCTGGAAAGAGCTCTATCCATTGTGAAGCGGAGGCATAAAGCACTCACGTGGGTCCCCACTGTTCTGTGCTGTGATAGACACAGATGCCCTGATTCCTTGCTGGGATGGCATGAGGGGACCCAAGGGCTCCCCTCACTCAGCTCTTTTGGGGAAGCAAATCTGGGTGCTGGCCCACGGCAAGCCCAGGAGCACGGGGGCACTGACAGCAACATGAGACAGGCAAAGCTGCAGTGCCTGGGCATTTGCACCCTACAAACAAGTTCACCCCAGACACATGGGCTGGGCCGGAACTCCATGGCCGTGCCGCATCTCCACCATGACACAGGCACTCTGGGGAGCAGCCCTGCAGCTGGGTACAGCGAGCTGTACCAGAGGGGCTGGGGATACCCAGACGGTGCGGTGCAGCAGGCTCGGAGGCAGCCTGGGGGGTCTGTAAGCGCAGCTGGACGCAGCTGCCCTACACGTGGGCAGCGGGGACAGTGGCTGGCTTCGGGTGCGTCACGTGGCAGTTCCTTACATAAGTCCCTGATAAACACCATGTGTTACCAGTTTCCGCCAAGATTGCAAAATGCGGTGCTGGGGGCGGGGTGCTGCTCCCACCCCAGGGGCTGCGGATCAGCCTGCTGGGGAAGGAGGGGCTATAGGGAAGGGGCTTTCCAGCTTCCTGCATCAGCAGAAATGGCCAGGGGCTGCTCTGGGGGCTGTGCCCCTTCCACTTCAACCTCCCTGCCTGCACCACGGGGTTTGGCACTGCTCACCCAA
Organism: Nettapus auritus; assembly: GCA_011076525.1. Lineage (NCBI taxonomy): Eukaryota > Metazoa > Chordata > Aves > Anseriformes > Anatidae > Nettapus > Nettapus auritus. Next base: position 342,314 of record CM021781.1, read on the forward strand.
AACAGCCCTGGCTGGGCTGCACATGTCAGGCTGGGGGGGTGCTCCTGCACCCCCAGGGTTAACCTCGCGGCCCTGGGCCAAGCCCCTGCAGAGAACAGTGCGCTCAAGGGATGCCCCCAGCCTGGCCATACAGTTCTGCCAGGCAATGCTATGGGTCTGGCTCAAATGGCAGCAGCCCCTTGGGGACCGTGGTCCCCAGTGCAGGGGCAGGGGCATGGTTTGTTTTACTGCCCCGGTGACTCTGGGAACAGGAAGCAGGACTGCTGCACGGTTGTGGTTTCCTTCCCTGGGGTCCCTGAGGGGAAGACCTGATCCAGCACAGGTCTCCAGTGCCCCCCAAGTCCTCCCAGCCTACAGCACCATGTGTGCTCCCCAGGCCATGCTGCCACGGGCTACTGGACAATCTGGGCTTTTTCTCACTCAGCCAGGCTACACTACAGCACTGCAGAGTAAATCAGGAAATGTCACTGTTCCTGCCTTAGTGTTGCACGGTTCAGGGAAAGGACAAGGGGCTGCGGGGTCTTTGTGGACAGGAGAGGGTTACATGGCTCCCAGCACCACACTGACTCCCCCCAGGCCACTAGCAGAGAGCCAGGGCACAGCAGTGGCACCGGCAGGCTCAGCCCAGGGTGGAGGCAGTGCTGGGGCTATTGAGAGGTGACTTGCCTGTACACAGACCCTTTTCTTGTGTTTATTGCAGTCCTGCAGGCTGTTGCAGGGTGAAGGATGCGAAGCCATGGGGGGATGCAACAAGGTCAGGCAGGGGGGATGCCAGTGCAGCTGGAGGAGCTGGGGAGCCCCAAGGGCTGTTGTACAGCAGCGAGGTCTGGCCAAGCCCCAGCTCTTCCCTGCCAGTCCCTGTGTCTGTAGGCAGCTGGATGAGGTGAGGGATCAGTTCTGGGCATGTCCTGGCAACTCTGTCTCTATCTAGAGCTTCATTTCTGGAAGAGAAAGAGAAGTGCTGAGGGGCTGAGGGAGATGTCAGAGATCAGTGCCAGGGCTGGCGACTCACCTCAGCCCACCCAAGCACCAACAACAAATGATGGAGCTGTCCCCAGGGACACGAGCACTCACCCCACATTGTCCCCATAACAGAGCACCCCATCCCAGACCCTCACCCCATAAAATGCCAGAACAGACCCCACTAAACTCAGCCTGACACACAGAGGGGCCAAAATGGGCTTTGCTTCTCCAGGGTGCAGCAGATGGCCATCCTGGGTGACGTTCTGCCACCTCCTTGTCCCACACCAGGGCAAGGAAGGACTCCCCATCCCATGCCGGACCAGCACTGCTAGGGCAGGACCACAGGGCTGTGGCAGCATGGGGCTGTGCAGCCTGTGCCAAGGCTGGTGCATGCCAGCAGCCAAAGCATTGCCTGGGATCCGCAGCTCACCATCGAGAATGTGGAACTCGTCTGCGGAGTCACAAAACCCTGCAAGAGAGAGAGCCTGAAGCCGTCAGCCTGCCCAGTCACAACAGCCACCCACCCCAGGGACACCACAGGCTACACTCCTGTCCTTGCATCCTTGTCCCCTGGGGAGAGCACGGTGTGGAGACAGGGCTGTATGCGAACGGGGACACAAGCTGCTCAGACACATGTGGATATGCCTCCCCTCCCCATGCCAGTGGTGCCAGACCCCAAACCCCAATGCCGGACCCCCAGGTGAAGCCATCCTCGCAGGTGCCCCTGCTCCTGGGTGACCATGTGGCACCCACCATATGTGGGGAAGTAGTAGGTCACGTCTTCACTCAGGCCCACAGCCCTGGCACGCTGCTCGAACTTGTCCGCAATGGCATCGCTGACCTTGCTGCTCCGTCCTGCGTGCAGAGGGAAACACCACCATCAGCCTCACCGCCCTGCCTGTCCCTGCTGCCAAGCCCCTGCTCCCTGGGCCTCCCACAGCCAGGCTCAGGGCCAAAGGGATTTTCAGCTCAGAAAAGGCAGCCACAAAACCCTGCCACTATGAGAGCTGTTTCTGCTGGCGTGCTGGGGAAAATCTGCAGCTTCCTGGGGTGAAATGACCATTTGCCCACCCGTGGAGCTGGTGCAGGCAGGCAGGGAGCCACAGGCAGCGAGTGGGCAGGCTGGCACCCCTGCATAGCCAAGCAAATGGATCCATTCGCCTTGAGGGATCTGCTCCAGCCAGAACAGGGGTTGCTCCAGGGAGATTCCCTTTGCTCTCCCGCATGCAGCATTTGGGGACAAAACTCTCCATGTGGGAACAGGATCCCAGCCCTGCCTCTGGGTCCTTGGCAACTCTGCAGGGCATCCCCTGCACACAGCACGGTGTCCCACCCCTGTGCCACCCAGCCCAGCTCAGCTCCCCCAAGTCCCCTGGCAGTCACGACCCCAATGGCTCATGTGTGCCGGGTGTCATTCCTCCCCCCCCAGCACAGCATGGGGCTCTGGAGAGGGCGCAGCCCCTCACCCCAAGCCGCCAGCAGTGTGACTGATGTGGGGCAGCGCTGCCCTGCACGAGGCACAGGCATCCACGAGCCCCAGCAGCCAACTCACCATAGAGCTTGACAGAGATGCTCCGGCCCTTCTGGTAATAGAGGATGGCATAGCTGCTGTGGTCTGTCTCTGCCACCACCACGTCCACCTTGCTGCCGTAGCCACGGCCTGGGGAGGTTCTGGTTAGCCCGGGCACCGTCCAAAGCCCTCATGTCACCGCCAGAGGGCACAAAGGGTGTAAATCAGGGCTAGCGCAGGCACATCCCCACTGGGCTTTTGATCCCCACCAGCAGGCACCAGCCCACAGCGCTGCCTGTGACAGCATGTGGCACTGGGACACTTTCCGACCCCAGGGGTGGCATACTGGGAGGGCACCACGGGAGCAGACACCGGTGCCAAAGCCCTGCCAGGAGCAGGATGGGGCCCAGCTCTGTGGTCCCCACGGCCCCCATGCCACCCCAGCCCAGTCCCCCTCACCCTTCAGGAAGAAGCGTCCACGTGCCCCAGCAGGGTGGTAGCGCTGCCTGATCTCCCAGCACATCCCATCCCTGTACAGGGAGAGAAGGATGTTGGTGCAGGATGGAGAGGTCCCTGCCCCCAGACCCACGTCCCTGCCCTTCCTGCTTTCCACGGCACACACTGGATGTGCTTTCTCCACTGAGGAGGGGATGTGAAGGGATGTCCAATAATCCACCAAGCCCCTCCCTGCAGCTCTGTGCCTCGCTCAGCCCATCAAACCCCTGACACCCTGCTCAGCTGGGTCACGCCATGGCCATGGAAGTGCCCACAGACATGGACCCACCATCAATTGTGGTGGCCCTCGAGAGCCAGTCCCTGACCAGGTGGCTGTAGAGAGACTGCGTGCCTGCTTGGTGCTTCTGTTTCCCCAGGCTGGCTGCCTCCCACGCCGCCCAGCCGGGCCACCCCAAGCCAACCTCGGGCTCGTGGCCACTGTATTTGCAGGCTGCCAGTCCCACTACGACCAGGGCTTCCAGCACAAAACATCCCAGAGGAGATCCATCCCCCTGCATTGTTCCAGGTCAGTTCTCTCCCAGCCTGGAGTCCACAGCCGGGCACTGGCCCTGTCCCAGCCTGCCTGCAGCTTCCCCATCCCCGTTCCTGTCCCACCTGGTGGCCCCAGCTGCCAGCATCACTCACAGCTTTCTGAAGGTGCTGACCGTCAGGCTCTGCCCATCCGGGACAGCCACCGTCACCGCTGTGGCCTCCAGCTGGTAGCTGTGCTCTGCCAGGTAGCCGCACCGGGAGGCCACGCCGACCAGGAACCACCGCCCCGCCAGCTGCAAGGCACAGGGCTGGCGTCGTCTGCCAGGCCGGCACCATGGGGTGCCACCGCCCTGGGGTGCCACGTTGCCCTGAGCACCCACCATCCCGAGCTCCCGCTGTCCATGGCACCATCGCTTGGCACCTCTGCCCGCAGCTGCGCCCTGTGTCCCAGGGCGCAGAGGCGGCCGCGGGACGGCCCCCGTCTGGGCCGGGGCTCCCCGGCGAGGCTGCTGCCCCCACACCTGCCCCGCGGGGCAGCTCCGCAGGCACCCCCAGCCCCAGGGCGGGCGGCACTCGGGGCCGAGCCGGGCACCCCCGGCCTCACCTGGGGGAGGCTGAGGTGCTCCGCGATCGCCACCTTCTCCAGGGGGCTCTGGGGAGGGGGCGGCCGCCGGCCGTGCCCCTGCAGCGCGGCGAGGAGCAGGCCGAGGAGCAGCAGGGCGCGCGGGGCGGCCATGGCGCGGGCGGCGGCCGCTCTGCCGGGAAGCGGCGGGGCCGGGCAGGGGCCGGGAGGGCACGGGGTCAGGGGGTCAGGGGGCACCGGGAGCCCGGCCCGGAGGCCGGCCAGGCCGACTGCGGCTGGAGCGGCCTCCCCGGGGGCGGCGGGGCGGGGCGGGGGCACCGCGCTCCCGCTGCCCCAGGGGACCCAGGGGACCCCCGCCCCGCCGCGCGCCTCGACGGCCCCGGGCAGCCCCGCGGAGACCCGGGCCAGCGGAGGGCGGGGCTTAGCGGCGGGGCGGGGCTTAGCGAGAGGAGCGCGGTTCGATGATGGGCGTGGCCTAACTAGGGCGCGGCTTAATGAAGGGGCGGGGCTTACTCGGGGGGCGGAGCCGTGGCGCAGGGCGGGCCGTGCGGCGCACACCCGTGGCGCCTGCAGGCGGCGCGGCGCCTGGCGGCGGGACACCAGCGAGAGGGCGGCCAGAGCGGCCCGCGGGGCCGGGGCGGAAGCGGCGCGCGAGGGAGGCGGGGCCGCGGCGAGCCGGGTCCCGGTGCGGGTCCGGCGACGTGCCCGAGCCGCTCCGCTCCGCCCCGGCCCCGCGAGGCGCGGCGGCAGGATGACACGATGGACGCGGGCGGCGGCCCCCTGCTTCCCGACAGCGTCCTCTTCGAGATCTTCCTGTACCTGGACCACGCCGACGTGCTCTCGGTGGGGCTCGTGTGCCAGCAGTGGCGCGCCGTGGCCCGCCCCGAGTTCCTGTGGAAGGAGCTCTTCTACCGCTACTACCGCGTCTCCCGCGAGGTGCCCCGGCACCCAGGTGCGCCGCGGGGCCTCGGGCGGGACGGGCCGGGCCGGGCCGGGGCCGGGGGAAGCCGGGCCCGCGGCGATCGCCGCCGGCTCTTCCCGGCCGGGGCCGCGCGGCTCTGCCCCGGGCTCTGCCCCCTTCTCGTCGGGAGCGCTGGAGGCGGGCGCTGGCCGCGGCTGGCAGGATCGGCGTCCCGCCGGCCGCCTGCGGCGGGAGGGGGCCGTGCGGCGGGGGCACTGCCGGCGGGCGGCTGCCAAGGCGGCGGCTGACCCGCTGTGCCGGGGCGGGTCGGACTCGATCCTGGGCTCTGCTCGCAATAGGAAAACGAGCCGTGAGCAGGCGGCGCTGGCTGCGCGCCTTGCGCGGCCCTGCCTGGGCGAAGCCCCCGGCTGGCTCGGTGAGGGCGGTCCCGGGTTCGTTCTCTGCTGCCGCTCTCTTGCTGAGCGAGGAGCAGGTGCTGAAAGCGGTTCGGTCCCATCGAGGAAGGTAACCCGGTTCTGTCACAACGGCTGAGACAGGTCCTGGGGACAGGAGTTCTTGCCACCGAGCTGGGCCTGTCTGGGAATCAGCAGTGCCCCTTCCAGGTGTGCTGCAGAGGCCCAGGAGGGCCGTGCCCCCAGGATGTGTGTCGTGCTCCCAGCGTTGGCCATGGCAGAGAACCGGCTGCCTGCTCTCTGGCTGCAGTTGCTACAGAAGGGTGGGAAGAAGCCAGGAGGATCAAGCAGTGGGGAACCCGTCTCTCTGCAGCAGGGAACACCAGTGCAAAAGAGCTCTGAGGAAGAGCGGAGAAGCTGTGGATGTGACTGTGCAGGTTGCTTGATTTTGCTTGTTCAGTCTCTGGATCTTTGTATTGAAGATGTTATCTTTAGGTTTGATGTGAAGCTCTTTGGCCAGTCCCATTTGCTGTGTGTCTCTTGAATTGAGTAAGCTGACAGCTGCCTTGTTAACTGGGAGTGAGCAGTCGGTGTAGCTCAGTAATTTGTTTAGGCACCTCCCAAGCTGTGGAAATCGTACTCTGGGGGATGATGGCAGGGTAGGTGGGCAGCCCCAGGAGCTGGGGAAATGCCTTGCAAGCCTGCCTGGCTTGAGCAGCTCTGTGGTGTGGTGAGCAGCATCCAACAGCTCTCATAAGCATTGGGATTGTTTGGCCAGGTGGGATCTGTCCTGACTGCATCCCTGCTGGGTGTGCTGGGAGCAAGAGCCTTGGAGGGGGACGAAGCTCCCTGCCATGTGAGCAGTGGTGGGATGTGCTGGCAGCAAGCTGCTCCCTGCCCCAGGAGCAGATGCCTCCTGGGGCTGCAGTGAGTTCCAAAAACCCTGTCCTGTTGAGTGTAACTAGGAAAGTTGGCCATTGTCCATATAAATGTCTAACTCTTTGCTTCCTTGGGATTTGCTGCTGCAAGAACTCTGTAGACTGCCTTATTGGGCACTTCATTAAAGGTCTTCCTCTTTATTTGTCTCTTTACTAGCAGTCAGTGTGACTTCTCTGAGTGTATTCTAGGCTCCTCTCCTGCAGGACTGTTCTTCTGCCTTGACATTTTGTATCTAGCTCCAGTTCTTCTCTTTTGTTTCCCCAGTCTTTTGTCTCATGGAGATGTTCTTTCCTGGTCTCATACACCATCTGAAACTTTCTTAATTCTGTGTCAGACAAGACACAGATAATCAGAGTGGAGCTCTGTGCCCTGAGGAACAACTTCCGTTTCATCACATGAGAGATTTGTTTGCACTGTGCTGGAGCACGCCGGCAGTTCTGACTGCTGTTTTGTCATGAGTGAAGTTGTTGTTAGATAGCTAGTAGCTGTGCCCTGGATGTTTCTTGCAGTGACTGTAGTAGCTTAGAAAGCAGTGATATGGTGAGAAGTTGTGTGTTTGTTAGAATACAAGATTTGTCTTGTGGGGGAGAGTGGAGAAACTACTGAGAAAAATGTTAAGCTCTGCCAAGGCAACTGAAGCTGCAGGGACTGGAGCCACAGCGGAGCTCCTGGTATGGCTGGTGGCAGTCAGAGCTGTGCTTTATTAAAGGCGGATTCTGCAGCTGCTGTGTTCAGCTCAGGTCTGTTGCTTCCCTGCCTTTTGCATTCCTGTCAAGTGTTCCTGCTTCTCTTCCAGCTGCTGTCTCCTGGTATGACGAGTTCCAGAGGCTCTACGACACCATCCCTTGCATTGAAGTGCAGGCTCTGAAGGAGCACAATGACCAGGTTTTGCACCTCAGCTTCTCCCACTCTGGGTGTCTGTTTGCCTCATGCTCCAAAGACTGTACTGTTAAGGTAAGGCAGTAGCATCCCCTGCACAAAGCTTTGTTTTGATTTAGTAGGGCTCAGCTGTGAGAGTAGCATTCAAGAAGGCTGTGGGGAGGTGAGTTTTGACCAGGTGTCCCTGGACTTATTCCTTTTCCTGAAGATATTGAGTTGTTCTCAAAGCCACAGCAATAAAGACTCTTGCAATTGTAGCCTGGAAGGTGCTGCCTGGCTCTGGCTGCTTTCTAGGTGCAAACTGGTCCTGCCTTGGGTCTAACAGAGTGTGGAGGTAACGACCTACTGCAGTCTTGTATGAGTGGTTGTCTTGAGAGAAATCTCTCTCAACATGCCTAAACCCAGCTGTGGCGATAACTGTCACTGCCTGGCTGATGGAGAAGTCCGGCATTTAGCTGCTCCCAAAGCAGCTGGCTGTTTTCTGTCAAGGGAGTTGACAGGGAAATTGGGACTTGGAGGCATTCACGTGTGGTCTTCAATAATTTTTTTGTTGCCTGGTGAAAGCTGGCAGGACAGATGGAGTGGAACAGCCCTCAGGCCTCCTACAGCTTCCTGACTGTTCTTTTATCTGTCTGTAGATCTGGAGCAATGAGCTGGACATCTCCCTGCAGCACAGCTCCAACATGAGGCCATACAATTGGAGCTACACACAGTTCTCCCAGTTCAACTCTGATGACTCCCTCCTTCTGGTATCAGGTGTCTTTGTGGGGCCTCACAACTCCTCGTCAGGAGAGATTGCCGTAATCAGCATGGGTAAATACTGTCTTTGCCTTCACTGGGGCTTCCGGGAGTATGTAAAGTGGTGGGAGCTGGGGCTTCTTTCTTCCACTTGCCCTTTGTATGCTGCGGCCCTGGCCTCTGCTTGTCCTGCCTTCCACCATCTGTGCAAAGAGGTCTCGATCGCAATTCCTTAAGGTAAACCTTCTGGATAGCCGTAGGGATAACTCTGCTCAGGTCATCATGTCATCACCTGAAAGTGCAGTGTGGTGTTTATCACAGAATCACAGAATGTCTGGGTTGGAAGAGACCTACAAGATCGCCGAGTCCAACCTCTGACCTAACACTAACAAATCATCCACTAAACCATATCCCTAAGCTCTACAAGCTCTATGTGTCTTCTCATTCAATTTCAGCTCTGAGTAAGAGTCTGGGCAAGGCGAGAGTTGTCCACAGTACCAATTGTCCCGAAGCCACCATTTCTGACTTGAGCAGTGCTAGTCTTGCCCTGAGGTCTCACGTGATTTGAGGCACAGTCATTCTGTCCTGCGCTTCCTTTTCTGTTGTAGTTCTGTGAAACCCACTAAATCCAGCTGTATTTTCTCTTGCCATCTCTATGCTACTGTCCCAAAACCAAGGACTGTTGCTAAAGGCATAGCTCTCTTGTCCAGAAAGGCCTTAAGTCATGGCATGGAAGGATGAGGGTGTGCAAAGATCTGTGTGTGTATGACTTATTCTTGTCCTTGGGGTGTCTGCTTCGGGCCATGCTTGGAGAAGGGTTATGTAGTTAGATTGCTCTATGGTCCGCCTCTATCTGGCTGTCCTTATGCTTTGTTTTCCCTGGTGCATGCACTCTCCACAAATTGCCATAGAAGAGAGAAATAATCTGTATCCGTAGCTGTGCCTGGAGGCTGGATGGTGTTTGGGCAGTGTCTGCTCAGTTTGCAGTGAAGGTGCTGCATCAGTGCTGTAGGCTGAACCTTGAATCCACTTCCCGTACCTTCTGCCATGGTTTCTCCAGGACCCTTGTCAGGAGCCATCACCTCATGCTTGTTTCCCCTCCCTTCCAGAGAACTTCACTCTGCTTTCCAGGGTGAGGAATAAACCCTATGATGTGTTTGGCTGTTGGCTGAATGAAACCAACTTGATATCTGGCAATCTGCATCGGATTGGGCGTATAACCTCCTGTTCTGTGCTCTGGCTGAACAACGCTTTCCAGGTAAGGTGCCTTTGTTCCACCTCCACAGGCAGTGCAGCTTCCTGCTGGCTCTTCTGGGAGGAAAAGCTGCTGAGTGGATGGGAGAGGGGAACAGTGGCTGAGTCCCCTTGTCTGCCCTGTTTATCTCCTTTGACTTGCCTTCTGAGTATTGAGCTTGAGGCAGTCCTGGCATGAAGTATCTCCATGCTTGGTATTATGTTATCTGTTGCAATGTTCTTCCTCTATCCTCTGCTCCCATTAATTCCTGTTCCATTAATTGGGATGAAGACTTGAGTGGAGTGCCCTAGAGCATGTGTTGCTAAACAGGAGAACAGATGAACCGCAGCAAGGTTGCTGAGGTCCTCAAGGCTCCCATTATAAAGCTCAGCTTGGGGTGGCTGCAGCCTGGCACGTATCTGAGCAGTGACCATTCTCCCACTTGGCAGCTCATGGCATTGTTCCCTGGAATTGGCTGCGAGGCTGGGTTCAGTCCTGCCTGCTGTTACTGAGGTTTGTGGGCCAGGTGCTGTCTGTTATGCTGTGATGAGACTCAGAGATCAGCGTGTGCTGGTCCTGGACTGCTTGCTCATTTTCTGCTACTTGTGTTGCTCAGACATGTTGCTCCTCCATCTGTCCCAATGCCACAGCTGCATGTCCCTTGTACTTTTTTTTTTTTTTTTTTTTTTCCCAACACAAACCTTTGATGCTGGTCCTAGGTGAAATTTCCTGTGGTAGCAGGGATCTTTTCAAAAAACACATCTCTGTGCTGCACTGACATTACAGCATTAACTCATCCATCTCCAAGAGGCAAGGAAGGACCTTGCCCGATTTGATAGAAATATTGAAGTGCAGTTTCAGACAGCAGAAGCAGCTAGGTAGGAAGAGACTTGCTTATTTCTGCAAGCTGATAATCCATCTGATGCTGCTGAGAGGCACATGCAAACTCCAGGAGCACTGAGGTCCTCTCCCTCTGCTTTGTGTAGGCTAGAGGGATGGCGCTTCCCACTGCACCTGTTTATCACAGAGGCCTGTTCCTGAAATTCTTGTAATGCCGCAAGCAGTGCCAGCTAATGATCTCAGGCAGGAAGGTGGGAGCAAAGCTGCCTGGCTTCTGAGTTCCCAGCTCAGCTGTCATCTGCCAGCAAAAGCCTGGCCCTGGCTTTTTGTTCCAGCAAGCCCACCTCCAAGATGGGAAGGAATACAGCAGAGCTGGCCAGCCTCTTGGGCCAACACTTATAGCGATGCTTAGAGATGCCCAGAGAGCAGTGCTGAGAGGTGTCAGTGCGTGACTGGTGTCTGCACCATGGGCTCAAGTTCAGGGCAGCATCTCTTTGAGCAGAGACTGTATGAGAGATGTTGTGGTGAGGTGATTCCTGCTTACTTGTCTTATTTGCTCTCAGGGCGTAGAGTCTGAGAATGTGAATGTAGTGAAGAGACTGTTCAAAATCCAGAATCTGAATGCCAGCACTATCCGGACCGTGATGGTGGCTGACTGCAGCCGGTACGATTCCCCAGACCTGCTCCTGGACTATGAGGAGCAGCTGGCTGCCTCCTCCACCTCCACCTGCCCAGTCTTTGATCTTGGCAGTGACAGTGAAGAAGAGGAGGCCAAGCCCAAGCAGACTCCAGAGCCAGCAGTACAGGAATTGCCAGATGACGGGGGTGTGACAGCAGAGGACGGGCTACAGCAGTTCTTTGATGATATCATGGAGGGTCGTGTGAGGCCTGCCATGACTGAGACCGAGTTGGAGACCAAGGTGGCTGAGCTGTTCATACGCAACAGAACTAAACCACCTGAGGTGAACCTGCTCCCCACAGAGAGCAACAGCAAGACAAAATACTTAATCTTCACCACAGGATGCCTCACCTATTCTCCACATCAGATAGGTAAGGCTGTGGTCTGAGCTCCGGGGCATGTCTGCCTTTGTAGGGGGGTGTGGGCTGCTGCTGAAGTCCAAATCTGAATCTGGAAAAGACCTGTGTTAATTTGCCACTTGTTTGTGGTGACTGAGTTGCAGTTCTGCTCAGGCTGCATTCTCAGTAGAGGGCTAGAAGCTTTTGAGATGCCTTCAGTAACTGGAGAGGGTTCTTTCCCACAAGCACTTGCCTTGTGGTTGTTTTGTTGCTACCAGGCTTGACACTTGGTGACGCGAGAATGTCATGGTGAGGACTAAGCAGGAAATCAAGAATGATTTAACATCAGTCACAAGTTGCACACCGGTGGGTGGATGTGAAGGGCAATGGTTGCCCCGACTGTGGGAGGGCCTCAATCCCAGCCTCCCTGTGGAGGTTGGAGAGGGCGTTGGAACAAGGCTAGTCTGAACAGCTTGGAGTTCATGGATGTGCGGTTCCCCCAGCTCTGAGACAGAGCCCTGCCTCCTGTGTCCTGCCTGCCTCCTGCGTTGCCCAGGGTGTACCGATCCTGTGCCACCTGGCCTTTCAGTGTTGGAGTGACCTGGGTGGTTGAAGCAGAACCAAAGGCTTGATGCAGGAGGGGTTTCACAGTGGATGATCGGCTGCTTGGGTGGATGTTTCCATGCCAAGCTGGAGCCAGGCTGTCTGAGAGCTCTTGGTGGGGTACCAGGGACAGTAATTGCAGCAAAATCCAAAAAAGAGCACTGCTGGAGACCTTTTTCTGGGGTAGGACTTACCTTGCTCATTTAGGGCACTCTTGCTGAGGCACTGGAACTGGGACAGACTGAAGTTATTGGAAATCAGTGTAGTGATGAGCAGATGGCCTGCCTACTTTTCAGAAAGCTCCTAAAGCTAGTTTAGTGGAAGGGACCAGACGGATTAGTAGAAATGGAAGGAGGGAAGGAGAGCTGCTTCCACGCAAGAAGATTCTTCCATAAAGCCAGGCAGTTTCAGTTCCTTTTGATGCTTGTGCAATTACGGCCTTTTTCCTGCTTCAGGCTCTTCTGACCTTCCTGTAACTTGGGCCTACACCAGCACAGCCCAATAAGGCAGGGAAAGGCTGTTTCCAAAGCTGTAGACCACCTGGAGAAGAGTCGCTCGGTCTTTCCCCACCTAAGACAGGAATGCAGCCTGGGCCGAGTGTAGCTGTGATGCTCTGTGCTCCTATCCCTCGCTGGGGCTGCAGGCAGATGTGGTAGAGTTCAGCCTGGCCCTACCCTGGCAGCACCGCGGCACGACGGGTGGTCTGCCATGGCCCAGCCTCTGCGAGCAGGTTTGTGTGTCGCTGAACCAGCCTTTGTGCATCTGCTGTCTTCCCCCGAGGAGCTGGTACTTGAAAGAGCTCGCTGTTATGCTGCCAGGCTGGTGGTGCTGCTGGGAGCTGCGCGTGCAGCCGGGCCCGCTTCAGGTCGTCGGCGCTCTCTCACCTGATCTGCTGCACACGAGCACTTCTGCAGGAGGTCCCTTTGAGTTCCTGTCTCCCTTGTGCTGGTGGAAAGCTTGACTCATGGGCAAATCTGCCTGTTCTGTTGGCTCATGCATGTGGAGATCACATAGCTGAGTTTGAAACTGGGAGCTTAGTGATGCCCAAGAGAGGAAGACGATGCTGGTGAGCAGTGACAGGTGGGGAAGGTGAAGGTCCTGGGCCGCCCAGGTTCAGCTGTGTGATGCGAAGGGCCCCAGAGGCACAGTGTGTAACCCCTGCCTTGCTCCCCTGTGGGAGAGGGCTACAATCAAGGGTGGTTAGCGGTGAGTCCCTTGGAGGGGCAGTGGGACGATCTTCCAACTTCTTTTGGCCACACAGGGAGGGCTGAGCCCACGTGTGCCCAAGAGCTGCTGAGGTTTGTGGCAGGCCTCCAGGAAGCCATTGCATATGGTTTGTGTTTGGGACCTCCGTCTGGAGCTGGTAGGGAGAGGGCTTGACCCATAGCATGCATCTCCCTTTGTCAGGAAGTTCAAAAACTGAGTCTAGTTCTGGCTTAAACCCTTGTTCTTGGAGCTTTCCAGGCTGACCCCCAACTTGACAGCGACAGGAGGAAACCCTGTGCAGCCAGCGCATCTCATGGGCCTTCTCCAGAGTGGGTACTGGAGGAGATGGGCACAGCCCAATGATTTACTGATTTACGAGGGGGTGGATAAGGAGAACCTTGCTGCAACCAGTGTACCTCCCAGGCCAGGACAGCTTCTGAGGAGTGCCATGGCCTGGTGGGAGGCTTGGGGCCAGGTGCAGCTGCACCCGCTGGGTTGGCAGCTGGGCACTGGGCAGCTTGCTGCTGGGGCTGAATGTGCCAGCACGTCACTTGTGAGCAGTGTTCTGGCCAAAAGCACTGCTAGCGAGAGCCTGTGAGCAGCTGGCATAGACAAGAGCCCTCTGCCAGTCCCTCCCTCGGTCCTTGGCCAGAAATGAGCCAGTTCTCCTTTCTTAGCAGCACAGAGGGAAGCCCCTACTTGAAGCCTGGGGACTTCCATCAGCCCTGCTTATCTGTTGGTAGCACCCTGCAGAATGCCCTGATTCTCCTTTTTGTTCTCAAGGGATTAAAAGAATCTTGCCCCATCAGATGACGACTGCTGGGCCAGTGCTTGGGGAGGAGAGGCGCTCGGATGAGTTCTTTGACTCACTGGATCACGTCATTGACATCCATGGGCACATCATTGGCATGGGCCTCTCCCCTGACCACAGGTGAGCGTGATGAGACGGGAGGCAAGCAGGGTGGGTGCTGCCTGCTGGTGTAATACACTGGAGGATTTGGGTGACAGCTGTTGGGAGACTTTGGGGTGAATGGGAGAAAAATTACAGAGGAGACTTGTCTGCATCAGGTCGGGGTGAGGTACTCTGCATTAGGGCAGGTGGCTGCCCATGTACTGGCTGTGCAAAACGGTTACAAAAAAAAAGTCTCAGCAGCTGGGCCACCTCATTCAAATGCCTGCAGGCTGGGGTTGTCCCCAGGGATCTATTTGTGTACATGCACATAGCTGACAGGATGGTGGTTACTTGTCTTCCCCTGAGTGCTGGCAGTGAATGAACTTCACCTTCTGGAAGATACGGTATGTGCTCTGAAAGAGCACGTGGCCCTGCTGTATTTATCCCAGACCTGGGAGCAGTTTCAGACCTTTGATGCTGGAGTGCTGCTGGCTTGGTGGCTGGAGCAAGGAGCCTGCACAGGCTTCCTGCTACTAGGGCCTATGCTTAGGTCCTAGTACTAATGGTGTGTCTACATCGGAGCATCTCCCCAGATCTCAGCAGGAAATCTTCCCTCCCGCTGTGCTGCTGAGCCCAATTCAGGATTGGGTCAGAGCAGAGAAGCTGCCCCCAGCCTGCTCCCGAGACAGAAGGCTAGGCTGTCATCCTTGGAGTTGGTTTTAATGAGATGAAGGAAGCTCAACCTAGTCTCTAGGGCCCATCAACCCAGTCGTGGTGGCCCGTTCCTTTCCAGGTGAGGTAGGAAATGGTTCATCACCGTGTTGCTGTGTTGCAGCCTGAATTTCAGAGAGCAGAACTGTGGGCTTGCTAAGGACCAGGGCAACTGCTCACCCCCCTCCCTGCCTGCCTGTGCTGGGGAAAGGCTTCTACAGCTGGGGCTTCAGGAGCTTTGGAGCGTGCAGTGGGGCTCAGGATAACGCTTCTGCTCCCTTCCCCAAGATACCTGTATGTGAACAGCCGTGCCTGGCCTCGGGACTGTGTCATCTCTGACCCAATGCAGCCACCCCCCATCGCTGAGGAGATCGATCTTCATGTGTTTGACCTGAAGACAATGAAGGAAGTGAAAAGAGCCCTCCGTGCACATCGGGCCTACACACCCAATGAGGAGTGCTTCTTCATCTTCCTGGATGTCAGCAGAGACTTCGTGGCAAGGTGTGCGGTGATGGGGACGGGCGGGATCACACAAGGAGGGGCCTTGTGTGTTGCACTGCAGGCTGGCTTGTGCAAGCAGGGCTGAAAACTCCTGTGAGCAGAGCAGGAAACGGGAGGCTTGTAAAAAGCAGAGTGACAGAATCAAAGGGTGCTAATAAAGGTTGTCTGCTCTGGTCCTGTTGTGAAATCAGCAAGGAAAGAGGAAGTTTTGGGCTGTGGCATGTTTGCCGGTGGGTGGTGATCTGCCCTCTTAGGAGCTGGAGGCAGCAGGTGCTGTAGGGTGAGTTGCAGGGATGGTCCTTGCTGCAGCCCAGAACAAGGTGGGTTCACTGCAGGTGCCGTGGTGTGAGCCTGGTCGTGGGTTCTGGCACGCAGCTTGACTGTTCACGTGCCTGTATTGCTTTGAAAGGCTTTTCTTGCTGATGCTGTGAGACCTCGTTTCACTTCTGGGAATCCA
Organism: Nettapus auritus; assembly: GCA_011076525.1. Taxonomy (NCBI): domain Eukaryota; kingdom Metazoa; phylum Chordata; class Aves; order Anseriformes; family Anatidae; genus Nettapus; species Nettapus auritus. The sequence goes on from CM021781.1 coordinate 357,688, forward strand.
CCTCTGCCTATGGCATAGTCGGGGTTGCAGAGGGGATTTGCTTGCCCGGGTTGAGTGCTGGTAGGTGGCGGGACTGCAGATGGAGGTTGGGGCCTTTGGCTGGGTCAAAGCAGCTGCTGCCTCTGTGCAGAAGGAAGGGCCTGGGGGAAGCAGGTTATCGGGGCTTCCTGGGTGTCGTCCTTACTGGTGTCTTCTCTGATGCAGTGGAGCAGAAGATCGCCATGGCTACATCTGGGACCGGCACTACAACATCTGCCTGGCCAAACTACAGCATGACAATGTGGTCAACTCAGTGGCCTTCAGCCCAGTGGAGCAGGAGCTGCTCCTGACAGCCAGTGATGACACAACCATCAAGGTGTGGCGCTCCCCTCGCACAGTGCGAATCCAGCAGGCCAGGAAGCCCAGGCCCAGGAAACTGCTCTTCTCCTGGCTCATGAACCAGAAAAGCTGAGTCCAGGTTCACCTGCTCCTGCAGCTTCCTCACTGCAGCCACCTCTGGAGCTTGCAGAGCTTTGAGCCCTGCACAACAGAGACGAGCTCTGGGCACACCAATCCCATCACCTGAGTCAGGAGGGACCCCAGTAGTGGGAACTGCTTCCTCCTCAGAGCATCTGATTCAAAGACACAACGTAAGAGCAGAGGACCTGTTCCTGGGCATGGTGGGCAGCAGCCCGAGCTGGTCACTGCAGGGTAGCCTACCCACAGCTTATCACAAACGCTGCTACTTGGTCACAGCTCTCTCTGGGTGAGCTTTGGCATCTGAGAACAGACTGAGGCATGTCTTGGGGATTTCTGCTGTGTGGGCCTGGGACATGGCTGACCTCAGTGAGAGCTACAGGCTGCAGAGCACTTGGCAAAAGCAGCGGTACAGTGCTGTGCTGCCTTACTGCAGGACTCTTTTAATATACTAGTTTTATTAATGTTTATTTGTCCCAAACCTCCATGGGTAACTCGTCTGGCTGTTGGGTGTGCCAAGTGCCTCCCAAAACAGTTAGGGCCACGGAGGGCAGCAAGGGCTGAAAAGGTGATGGCAGCAGGGGAGGCAGTGCTGGTGCAGGGCTGGAGGGCCTGGCTGGTGTCTGTGGTGTTTGGTGCTGCCCTGCCAGTGCATTCAGTTAGCAACCAAGTGGTGGTACCACCAGTTTCCAAATCTGAGAGGGGGGGAGCTGCTGGTAACATGGTGCTGGCTTTGCCCCCATCTTCCTCTGCTCCATAGCATGCCATAAGCTATGGCATTGGTAACGCGTTCATTCCAGAGGATCTGCTGACCCTTCCCAAGGGCGCAGCTGTGAGGATGGCCGATGTCACTTGGCTGTCTCATGGTCACTTCCCTCCTATGTTACTCGAACTGGCACTTTAGGTTCTCTTGGTATGTTCTCTACGAAAAGGTGTAGGCACCCACAGGTGAATGGGTGGAGGCACAGCCCTCTTGTCCGAAGGGACATTTGAATAAGCTTCCTTCCACCTGGGTTGACTCCCCTTGGGTTCAGCGGTCAGCTCCCCACAAAGACTCTTTTGAGGGCAGGAGCTGGCTTACTTTAAGCTATTAAAGTAAGTATTGAACTCAGTGTTGTTTACTCTGTATTTGTCCCTGAAGCTTTTCTCTCTCTAGCAGGTAGCCAAATGTTAGAGTCTAAAATTAAGCTCCTAATCTTGTCTTGGCCTAGACAGCAGGGGCCCACAGCTCCCAGGGCCAGCAGTGACCCCAGGAGCTGCAATTACTCCTGGGAGCTGGGTTCCTGGCAGAGTCTGGAAGGGAGCCAAACTCTCAGCATGGGCTGGAGGAGCAGCTTCGGGTCTCCCTTGAGCATGGGAGTGCCTTGGCAGTTGTCTGTGCCACTCACAGCCTTGAGTTGTAAACGTACTTCATGGAGGCAGCAGATACTGTCTTGATATGCACTGATGGCTTTAACAGCTCCTAAAGCCCTTGGCAAGAGGGTCTGTACCGTTCTTGCTCTGCCCCAGCAAGTGCCCATGGCTTTATCCAAAACCCCTGTACTCAGGTTTTCTGTCTTCATAGGACTTCTAGAAACAAGGGAGTCCTTTGTGTGCGTGTGTCTATGGGTGTGCACACAGGATCTGAATCCAGCTCTGTCCAATAACACATCAGAGGAGCAGAGTCTCTACCTTCCTCCTCTCCTCCCCCACGACAGTGACATGTTTTTCCCCTTGGCTCAGTGTAGTAGTGAGCAAGGCACTGAGGGTTTATGTTTGTACCAAGTTTTGCTCTTCACTATGGCATTGAATAAATATTCTGCTAAAGCATCTCTGCAATGTGAGTTTGTTTCTCCTAGTTTTTTTTTTTTTTTTTTTTAACTGAAGCCAAAAGCACAATACCCCTCTGTCTAATGCAGCCCCTGCAAAAGTAGCTGTTGTTCCAAGACGGGACAGGAGCTGGACCAGTCACCAGTGTCCCCTTTCAGGCTTTCAGCCTTCTGCCGTTTGCCTCAGGCAGCACCTCTGTCTGCATGAACTGGGGCCAGCTGCCCTGTGAGAAACTTGCCCCTGCTGAGAGGGGACAGGCCCCTCGTGTAGTACCCATCCCTGTATCTTCTGTGGATGTGCAAGTAAAAGGACCTGGTCCAGTGCTACAGCTCGTGTGAGGTGCCGGACTGGGCCTGCAGTGCAGTGACTGTCATACGGTACCCAGAACGAAATGAAGGCCGGAGCTTAGTACCTAAGAATTGATTAAAAAAAAAAAAAAAAAAAAAAAAAAAAGCCTGGCCTTGAGGAATTTAACTGCTCTTTTATTGTCTATGTGTAACACCTTCACTGTGCCTCTCCATACAGCTGGTCTCCTTCGTGGCTGCTGCTGGTCCCTGTAAAGCTGGCCCAACACCAACAGTGCCTGTTCCTAGCAGCCCTGCAGCCTCTTGGGTGTTTGAATCTTCAGCAGCCAAGCCTGGGGATGGGTCGCTCCACTGTGGAACTGTGTCCCTGCTTATTCTGAATCAGCAGGGCTGCAGCATTCCTGCAGAGAGCCAGCAGCTTGAGAACGCTGAGCACAAAAATAACCTCCAGCCCTGCCTGAGGCGGTCCTGGCCCTGCCCTTCCTTTTCCACCATGGGCAGTGTTGGAGCCACAGCCTTCCACAAGTTACACAACAAGGCTCTTCAAACTGCTTTTATTAGTGGTTTTCACCATATGGCATCCTCAAGGAAAAAACTTACTTCACATTGACAGGCTGAGGTGGGTGCTCTCCAATAGCTGTGGTCAAATAGTGAAACAAACAAAAATCCAGCTGTGCTTTGTGATAAATGTCCATCTACTAGACAGCTTCAGTGTCGCACCCAGGGAAGACGTGTTACCCTCCCACCACAGTGCACAGACTGCTGCAAGTGGTACACGCTACAATTAACCCTGCAAACCCCAGAGATAAATATATATATATATGAAAAAGGGCTAGACAGCATTTTCAGCACCAGCCCTCCCTTTCCTCAGCCTTGTAAGGGAAGAGAAACAACACGGCAGGCCAGTTGTCTGCTTGGCTGGCAGCGCAGCCCGACGCCCCACCACAGGCTGTGCTCCTGCTGGGTGCCTTCCCTGGAGGCTGTCCTGCCACGCACCACAGAGCCAGACCTGGTCCCCCCCCCCCCCCCCCAGTCGGGGGGTGCTGAGCAAATGCCCCACGAGCAGAGACACAGATTGCTCCAGATCAAACTCCTCCCCCCACCCCCCAATAATACATAATTTCAACTCTAAACCATTAGCGCTGATTTTCCTCCCCCTCTCCAAGCAATGTGTGGGCAGGGACACTCCTTGGGCAGCACAGGGCCTGGCCTCCTCCACAAAGTTCAGGCCTTGCTCGGCTTATTTATTTTTTTTCCTCTTAAGGCAACAGGGTGAGGGTGCCAATGCAGGGCTTACCATATCCCCCAGGACAAGCTCAAAGACGGTTTGCACAAAGCAGTGAGGCTGCAAGCAGCAGGTGCAAAAGGGTTCCAGGCCTGCTCTGCTCCAGGCGGACATCCCATATGCTGACCATCTGCACGTGGGAAGAAATGGGCAGCCCCTGCCCAACCCACAGCCCTCGCCTCTCCACAAAGCAGGGGCTGCAAGGGACCAGGCAGCACAGGGGCACGCAGCACCACCACACCAAGCACTGCTCGAAGGGAGAGGGGCAGCCGTGAGCGCGCCCCATGCCAGTCCCCCGTGCTTTGACTCAAGCCTGAATCAGCCGGAGAGGGACCTGAGGTCATTTTTATTTTCAAACCCAAATTGCTCCCCTTACCCTCCGCTGCCCTTACACAAAGCAGCGATCCCGCTAGCCCTAGGTAGCCTCAGCGTGGTCCATCCAGGCTGCTGCTGGCTGCACCAGGCTGGGCACAGGCAGCTGTGGGCCAGTGGGAGCTGCCTGGGGACACTGCTGCTGTGCCCACCCCGGCTCTGCTGGCCCAGCCTCCTGTCCCCTGGGCACAGCAAGGTCTGCTCCGGGCCCCAGCCTCTGCACAGCTGCACTCTGGGCGAGGGCACAGCAGCTACCGCAGCAGGGATAAGATCTGCACCAGACTTCAAATGGGGGCTGAAAGGTCACCCCAGCACCCTTCCACAGGCAGGGTGAGCCACCCATGCTGAAGATGTGGCCCAGGCCTGGGCAAGCGGCTGCAGAAATGACAGTGTCAGCGGCAGCCAGCAGAGCAGGGCCTGGGGCTCCTCCACGGAGCACACGGCAGCGCCTCCAGGCTTCTGGCAGCTCCCAGCCAAGGGAGATTCACTCCCCCTGCAGAGCAATTGCATTCACAAGCACCAAGGGGAAGTGGTCACTGCCCTCCAGCCAGGCACAGCAGCCTCTGTGCCTGCCCTCCAGGCCAGTGGAGCAGTGCAGGAGCTAGAGCTGACGCAGGCACACATAAGGGCTGGGGGGGGGAGGGGGGGGATGCTCAGCAGCCAGCTGACCAACCGAGCATCTCACGGGTCACGTTTAGGCAATGAGATGGGTGAGGGAAGCACAGGGAGAAAAGGCAGCAGGCCTCAAGAGTCCAACCTGGCTAACAGTCAGTCCAGAGTTACATGTGGCCACCACGAAGCAACACCAGAGGGACTCACTAGCCACGATGGAGGGAAATGACAGCAGTTTCTTCTCCACGAAATACAGAGATCTTCTCGGGGGTACAGGTGCAGAACATTTGCTGCTCAGAAGGAAGCAGTGTGAGGAAACCAGAAACAGCAAGGGCAACAGCACAAGCTTCACTCAGGGACTTCTCCAGCCCCTTCCAGTCTGACCCTGGTGGCTGCAGGCCCTCCAGGAGGCTGAGGGAGCTTGCTCTGGTGACCAGGAGGCCCTGGGCAGGCGACCCCCAGAGAGGGAATGGCCGGGGCTTATGCCCACACCAGGAAGGGTGCTGGGGCCTGGGAAGGTTGGTGTGCCCACACTGCCATAGCTGCCCCATGACCAGGGTTAAAGCAAGCTCATGAGCATCTCTGTGTGCCTGAAGATAGCTTCCACCACCGCACCTACCACCCCCCAACACAATGGTGAGGGGCAGGGTCCTGCTAAAAGTCTGCCTGGGGCAGGCACAAGCCCTGCAGTCACCTCCTCTCCCCTGAGAGGAGGGGCAGGCTCCAGCAGACAGTCACTTTTGTTTATCATCACAGGCAGCCCTGGTGCTGCTAGCCCATCCATCCCACACTCCCAGAGCACTCCCCCAGTCAAAAACCCAGCTACAGCTGGGCACAGGGTGCTGCTCCCCCTGTGCCACCTCAGCTCCTCCATGTGGACATCAGTGGCAAGAGAACAGCAGCAAGCCAGGCAGCACCGCCCAAGCCCAACCTGGCAGACTTCCTGACGGCGAGGCACAAACCAGCCCCAGCATGGGGCAGTGGTATTCCTTCAGAAAGCACTACCTTCAGGACTACAGCGGTCTCTGAAGAAAATCCCAGATGGATGAGATGGTGCTCAGGCAGGCCAAATCCTTGTTACACTACAGAGAGCTGAGGCCACGTGCTGAACTGGTATAGTGAGCTGCACTTGCTTCCACTGGGAAACCAGTGCGGTGGCAGTTCAGATATCCAAGTCCCTGCAGGTGACCCCTGTAGCATGCAAACTGTGAATGTCCACCCTAACTTCGTCTCGGGAAAAGTCTCTCTGACACCAGGGAAGAGGGTTCCCATCAGACATCTTGCTGCTGCTCAGCACAGAGAAGGTCCCTTTTTGGGAAGGGGCTAGGTATAGGCTTCTCCCCCTCTGCTTTCTGCCCCCTCCTCACTCCAAGACCTGCCTGCAGGGCAGCACAAGAGGGGGGTGCCCCATGAGGGCTGGCTGTGTTCACTGCTCCTGGAGGGGAGGAGGGCTAGAGGCCTGTGAGGTCAACGATGGCTTTAATAAAGATGGCATCGTCACGGACATAGGAGTTCTTCGCTTCCATCATGGAGACGGGGCAGAACAGTGGACACCCACTGGCAATGTTCATTTCCGTGATGGGTCGCTGGAAGGAGGAGGATGTCACGTCAGGTCGAAAAGCATCGATGATGTGCTCCCGGTTGTTCTGATCCAAGAGCATCAGAGTTACCTGTGGAGAAATTTGAAAAGACACAAGAGCAGCTGAAGAGCACTGAAGGACAGTGAAACCCAGCCCAGTGATTTGCTCACATTAAACCTGTTAACCATTCACATACAGATGCAACCATAAGCCACATTACACATCTACCAATCTGAAAAATGCCTGTAACTAGGGTCAGCACAGAATGTCACCTCTGACATTCTGCAGAAATGCTCCCCACATCCTGCCTTGTCACTGGAAACTTCTGTGTGGTAGAACAAGGCTGACACTGACTGTGAAAGCCTAAAACTGGATGCCATGAAGCTTGCTACCAATACTCCACACAGCTATTTCATTACGTTCCAGAGTGTTCCCATCCCACCGAGAAAGAAGGTGGCCCTCTTTGTATCAGTAAGCCCTGGCTCAGCTTTCAAGTGTTTTGCAAACCCTGCAGGTCTAGGAACTGAAATCTGAACTTTTGATGCTGAGCAAGCATCAAAAGCACCAGCAGCAGCCACAGAACAGAGTCCAGAGACGACAATCTTCCCCAGTCCCACATTAGTGCAGAGGCTCTGACTGCCCTCCAGACATGCTGTTCTGCCACAGCCTTTGCTGTTTCACTCGTCCTGCCCTGTAGCACACATGGTGCTTTGAGCACAACAGGGGAATCCCCAGGGCAGCCGATGTTAGTAGGCCAGACGGCTGGTGCCTCACAGCTCAGGTGGGCTCAGAGCTTCAGAGTGGCACATCGCTAGGTGTGGCAGGCTTCATCCCAAGCCTACCTTCTGGTTGAAAGGCCAGCGAAGAAGAGCATCATTGGGTCCTTTCATCACCACAAAGAACAGGGACAGATGGGTCCCACGCCCGGTGCCATCCCCGTTCAGGTAAACGCGCAGACACATCTTGTAGCCATACTTGCTTGTGTAGAAAGCTGTTGCAAAACAGACACAGTGAGGGTGAGAACCAGCAAAGCCTGTCACCAGCAGTTTTCTGTGAACTTTGAGGACTCTGCGGTTTGGATCCTAGAAGAAACCAGGCCGGGATCTTAAAACACCATGGATATGTTCCAGAAAGCCACCACAGACAGACAACGATCAGATGTGACTGTAGACTGCCTTGGAAACAGCTAAGGCCGAGGCCCGCACAAGCCCCTCAACCCAGATGAGAAGCACAGTGCTGCAGCATGGATCGCAGGGGCTGCCCACAGCACAGCCTCTCCCTGCCCTCCTGCACGCCGAGGACACCTGAGGTTCCCTGGACATAGGCAGAGACGGAGCTCTGCCAGGTCCCGGTGCGATCCCCCCACAGACCAACCCGTTGTGCTGCACGCAGCCAGCAAATGCCTTCCAGTGAGTGACAGCTCACCACAACAGCCCTGATGGGTAAGAGCAAACATGCAGAACACCCGAGCTGGGGCAGGGCGTGCCTGGTACTCACTGCACCCTCTTCGTAAGCCAATTGCCCCTGACCAGAGCAGAGGCTCAGCAAGCAAGCGGTGCTCCCAGGTACTGGCGTCTCTTGCTTTCAAACAATTCTAACAATGCCCATGGTTCCCTCCCAACTTCATGCACGGACTCGGAAGTGGGTACTGCCGCCAACTGCCCCCTCGTAGCAACACAGGCCTGGGGCAGCTCAGCAGCGTGCCAAGGTGACTGCCAGCAGCACTTTACATGTGACTTGGTGCACGTTTATGAATGGGCGCACCGGCAATGGCAGACGCCATGCACTTCCACGGGCCAGGCACGCAGGAGCAGGAATTCAGGACTTTGTCATGTGCGTCCCTACTGACACTCCCAGCCCAATTCCTCTAGGCAGCCCTTTCTCTACCTGCTTCCCCTAAAGCGAGGGGCATTGGGGCAGATGCCATCTTCTGCTAGTCCAGGCAGCTCATCCTCACAGCCCAACCATCGCCTGGGGCTTCTCAGCACTCTTGTGACCCGATCGGCGTGCAGCCAGGCAGGGGACTGGGGAAGGACACCAGCAGGAGCACGCATGCACACCAGGCCAGTGGACCCAAAGCAGCAGCAGGGACAGGATGCCCTGCTTCCCACCGTACGGGAGCAAAGGCAACGCACGTCAGAGGCAAAGCAGGATCCCAGCAGGCTGCTCGCTCCTGGCAGCCAGCAGCTGCCGAGCAGGAGCTTCACTGGGGGCTGCCCTGGATCCACCCTTACTGGTGGATTTGCCTTTTGAACTCTCACAGTTTGGGCCTTTGCAAAATCCTGCAGCAATTGTTTTTTCCTGCCAATGCAATTGAGAGTGGTAACTGTACTTTCTTCTATTTGTTTTAAAACAGATCTCGTGGTATCTCCTTGTGGTATCTCCTATCTATCTTATGCTTTAAGACAAAAACAACAGTTATACTCATTTCCCTTTTTCATCCCATTCACAGCTCTTTCCTCCCAGCTGTCTCTTTCCCAGGATGAAAATCACTATACAATTATTTCACTCTGTAAGAGGAAAAAAACACCTCCACAAGTTTTTGGTTTTTGTTTAAAACAAAACAAAACATATTTGTTTCTCAGCCTAGTTTTCTCAGGTAAAGCAGCACAGGGAATGAAAATCTCTCATCTAAGGGCCACAGTCAAATACAGAAGTAAACAAGGCCTTGTACTTTGCTCTTGCAAGAGAGAAAAAAAAAAAAAGTCCTGCCTCTTCCATAAACATCCTTGTGTGTTAGGCAGTGGCAACCTTTACCTTCCAGTCCCTCCAGCCATGTACAGTACTTTCACTAGCCGACTGCTGGTATCAACCAGCACCACAAAACAGTCTGGTGGCCCAGAAGGGATTGTTTGTCCTTTGATGAAGCGCTTTACAAAAAGAGCCAAAACTGGCATTCGCCTGCTCTCACTTCCCTGGCGATTCACAGGGCAGCACTGCACCACTGCGGGATGGGGACCAGGCTGCACACAGCGCCAAGGAGAAGGCCACAGGAAACACGAGATGCAGCGCTGGGAGGAGCTGTGCATTCAGAGCACCATCGAGCAAACATCTGGACAGAAGAAATCTGCATGCAGAGAGGTCTCACCCCCCTCTCCCTCCCCAGCTCCTCCACTCCACTCCAGCCCTCCAGCCAACTCCTGCTTACAGCCCCCCACCAGCTGTTCTTCAGGTTCTTCACCCTAGCAAAGAATCCCAGTCCCCCAGCGAGGACACCAGGTTGTATCAGCTCGTGGAGGGTGCGGGAAGCGCCAGAGCCCAGCGCAGTGAGCAGCGGATGCTGGTGGCCAGAGGCCAGAAGGACGAGCTGTCAGCTCGGTCCAGACTCTGCCTCAAAACTGCAGCCTCAGGAGATGCTGAGGTCAAGAAGCTCTCGAGCACTGTGCAGGAAACAGACAGGATGCAAGATTTAAGGCTCTATCTCTAAGCCAAACAAAACAGATTTGAACCTGATTTATACATGCTGAGAAGGAAGGAAGTGCTGCCTTTCTAGAACAGAGAACAGGGGTTTTCCACAGCTGTCACTGACTTTTAAAAGGAAATGCTAATTGCATGCACACAGTTTCAGTAGTTTAGTTCCCCTGAAAAGGGGGGATCCTTTTTTCTTTCAGTTTTTCATGAAAAAGGACTTATACAGCCTTCATCCAGAAAATATTTTTAAAATAGTTTTAAAAATGCAATTGTTTTTATCTCCTGGTCCAGCAGCAACCTGATTTTTCATTATACCAGGAAGCAGGTGCAGCGTACATGCTCTTGGCTCACGTGCAAGTAGACACTTTGAAAAAGCCCTCCAGCATGCTTAGATCTAAGCGATTCCTACTCAGGGAAACCCAAACTCAGCTCCTCAACTGTTTTTTTGTGAGGCAAGCACCCCACCAAGCAATGAACTGTGTGCAGAGATGGGTTCATCTCACAGCTACAATCCTGAGAAATGCTTTCATAAGCAAACAAGGTAGATAACAGCAAATTCTTTAATTATTTAATGATATTTTTCTTTTTTTTGTTGTTTGTTTTTAAAAACAGAAGCAATAAGGCTGGGCAAGTTCCACAAGGAGAGTCCCCTCCTGGAATAGATGCTCAAGCACTTCCCTGTGTATGGTATGGGCTTTATTTAGACACTGTCTTTTGCAGCTTCATGCTTTGGGCTCTTATTTCTGATTTCCTCCCTTGCTTAACCAGTTTATTGCTGGCTTTATCTTCTCTGGGTATTTTAACTGTAACTAAAGAATCATGCGGGGCTATTCTGGAACTATGATGTTTACACTATCCATTATGAGAAATTAAAAAGGTCTTCTGCGATAAGCAGAGCACCTATTTAGCCCGTTGCTTTTAAAACAAGAATAAAAAAAATAAGTGGTTCAGATTCCCCTGGGAAAGAGGGAGAGAACAGAATTACATCTGAATGGCCAAGTATGTCACTTGCAAAGGTCACCATTACAAATCCCACACCCAGCTGAGGCACAAAAGGCTTTTGCTATTTTTCGGGCAATAACCTGGAGAGAAGATCGCAGGAGAGCGGCCTGTTATCGCCTCCTGGCGCTTCCTGGCAAAGTCTGTTATCTTCCAGATGAAAACACCATCGTAGGTGGAAGCTTCCATGTTGCGGATCTTTTCCTCCATCTCAGCCATGGCCAGATCTTTGAGCCCAATGCTCCTTTCCAGCTGCCGAACCTGCTCGGTGGGACACATGGTGCAGCCTGGTTAGACACACGTTCTGCTGTGAGCCCTAAGACAGCCAGCAGCCACCAGAATCCCCTTCAGGTCTGATCTTTAGCGACAGACATTCTCCAGAAGCAACAAAGGGCCACGGGGGGAGCAGATGGACACCATAAGCCAATTCACCAGAAGTTCCTTTGTGTCCTGCCATTCTGAAGAAGACACATTAATGCAACTCTGTGTCTGAACTGGAAGCTTTCTTGCAGTGAATGAAAAAACCCTCTCAATGAGCAGTCCTGGTATATTATGACCCAAGAGGTGAGGACGGGGGGAAAAAGTCATCTTTGTGACAAAACTAGACTGAGAAACAGAAGAACCTACACAGAGCCAAGAAGGTCTTGCCATAGTTAATCGCTGCTAGGTAGCAGGGTTACATCTGTATTGGCAGATCTCATGCTGAGAGAGCAAAGATTAGCTACCAACTGCAAAATTCCCAGTCACCAAGACACAAGGGCAGCATGCAGCTGGGACAGTACTGGAGCACAGTGGCCAGGGCAGCTTCTTCACTCTAGACCATGCTAGGCACAATGATGCATTATGAGAGGCTCTCATAATGATGCATTATGAGAGGCTCCTTATGAGAGGTTTGGAAAGTGGTAAGGCCCACAAATTCCAAGAGATTCAGTGAAATGCTGGGTACTCTGTCTCGTTGGAAAACTTTACCTAAGAACATCTTGGTGTGTGCATCATTTCATTACTAACAGAGACCTGAATACTTTCTGCATGTCAGTTTGATTCCCATCTTTTGCAGGAAGCTTTTGAGGGTTGGGCATGGGCACAAATGATATTTTAGTTCTACCTTCAGATTTATGGAGAAGAGGATTACATGGTTAAGTTTTGCTAACTAATAACGTAGAAAGTAAACAGAAAAAGCTCTGCTCAGAGTGCTGGAAAGCCCTACCCAGTGGTTACATACCTTGTTACTCAGAGATTCAATTTTTTCCTGGTCTAGTCGATGTTGCCGACTATAGGCTTCAGCTGTTAGAGACACTCTTTCCACCTCCCGGTTGAGCACGCAGACAATGTTCTCAAACGTCATTGTTTTCCTCTCAAGGGCCTCACATCTTCCCAAGAGCTCCAGGGACTTGGAGAGCTCCATGGATTTGGAGAGCTCTGACTCTGAGCACAGAGAGTTTGCTGCCAGTAGTGGGGAGTTACTTTGTGATGAGGAAAGGGCAGGAAGATGCTTCAGGTCTCCAGACCCACTCTTGAGGCTAAGCACAAAACTCAGTAGCATGTACAGATGCTCCGCCAGACACTTAGTTTCATGTTCTGGTAGCCTTTCATTTTCCACCTACACGAAGAGAAATACATCCCATTCAACAAGCTCAAGCTATGCTGTCACCATCCACAGAAAAAAATCCTCCTCTTGAGGCCACAACATTAGCTTTAAATTATAAAGGGGAAAAACCAAAGAAAAATAGTTTAAAAAACGTGGCGTTAGTTGGTGGATTTTTTTTTTTTAAAGAAAAGCTGCAATCATATATAATGATTTTGTCTTCTTCCATTCCTTTGCAAAAGGGCTCAGATATACTTAATGACACCAAAGGACAAAGCCTCACATAATCTCCCTGAAAATGGATTCTCATCACCAGTAAGAGCTACAAAAACTAAGCCACATGGAGAAACATTGCAGTGTTCAAGCTCTAGCAGGAGAATAAGTCACTGTACACCTAGTTCAAAGCTTACAGCTGTCAGTGACATGACCACCAGGAGCCTCAAAGTACTCAGTGCGTTTCCTTCTGTGTTAAGTTCATTTTCTGGTACCCAAAGTCCGGACAGCAGATGATGTTGGGCTGCATTTGCAAAGGGTTTAAAACACCATTTTGTTCAAATAGCTGAATACAAGCATCTGCAGAAGTTTGGGCTACAGTGGTCTGGAGGTTTTAACACTGCAACTGAAAAACAAGTCCCTAAGATAAACATGAACAGACAAACCCTTACCATCTCAGCACATCCAACAACCTTAAATCTACAAGGCACTTTACATTTGCCACAAGTCTTCACATGGTCCTGAAACTAGAAAAGAAAGAAGGTAACGTTAGACAGATCTTATGTGACCCAAGTAACCCTTCTGTCTCACTGAGGTCTAGGAAACTGAAAACAAACTAAAGAACAACCAAGCCATCACTAATCACTAGCTTCCAAAGTGTATGGTTCAACCTGGACACTGCCTACCATTAGTTAGGATTGCTACTGTAATTTAAATACAGCACTGGCATCTGCAAGGAAGTTTTATTTTTCTCCAGGACTAGGAGGTCCCACCTCTCACCTACACAAGCAAGAAAGAAAAAGATAGCACAGATACACGTTATGGATGCTGAGCAACGAGCTTCACTGAAGAAGAGGAGGAGGGATGAGGAACAACCCTATGAGAAAGGTATCCATTTACATGTGTACAATTAACGTAACCCTGGTGGGGGTGTGCCACAGTTTCATATTTTTACTTCCAACTAAGCATTATAAATCTGAGAACAAAGAGCTTTCTGATGGTCCCGGCTGACTATTTATAGCAACTACGGCAGATCCACCTCTGCAAGGGAAGGTCCTCTGCTGCATCCAGTACCCATTTACTGGAGTACGTAGGCAAACTACACCTCAGCCACCTCACATCTGGCAGCTGCCATGAAGAACAGAGGCTGAGGCTGGATATTTCTATAGAAAAGCGCCAATAATCCTCTAGCCTACAAGATGACTCCTTTGGGTTCCCACACAATATATGACTAATGCTAACAAGCACTGGCACACCATCATCTTGTTTTTGATATATCTCTCATCATCAGATATCAGTGGTGTATTCTGAACAACAGCTTCATTCCACATTTAACACCTACATTTGCCACAACAGATATCAACTGAAACTGTTTTTAAACCACTTTTTAAAAAACTTCTAGATCCATCTGGCTTGTCTAATGAGTCAGGTTACTCAGTTATATGCTGCAGGACTACGGCTACAATTTCTGCAGTTAACAGAAGTTTGGAAAAAGATAAAAGAGGGAGTTATTATTTAAACAAACAACAGATTATGTATGGGAATCCTGCAAGCATAAGCCTACTCTTTGCTGGGCTCCAGCTTCAGCCTGCAGACAAGCAGATCAGCATCCGAAGACCATAGCACAAAGTCCTTTATTATGCTGGCTATTTTGAAGAACTCTTTACTCATCTTTTTGATGCTTCTATGTCCCCTGCCCTGCTACAAAGGTCTTTTGCAACAGCACTGTTAAAAATATTTGCCCACAGCAGGCAGGATAGTTTCAGATGAATGTGCTTTTTGAAGACGTTTCCCAAAACTTTGATTTTCAGACTTTTGTGCCTCGCACTGGGAGCCAGCAGCATAGAGGCCCTACTAGATACGGATTTATTTACATGATTAATTAAAACAAAAAAATAGCTGGAGATGGGATTGCTTCCCAAGATTGCACTAGTGGTGAAGACAGTCGCTTTACATATGAAAAAGCTACCCTTTAAACCCACAAGTATGGTTTTCCTACAGAAGTTCTGTATCTACACATGGTAAATTCAGAAGTCATAGGAAGTTTATGTTTGCAGTATTAACGCTGAACTACAAGTGCTGATTAGACACCTTCCCCAACACCCTAGCATTATTTTCAACTTTATGGAAAAGTCGGATTTGTACAAACTGCTGACACCTGGTTGTTCTCACCACTCCACTTTCTAATGGTCCAAGCTTTCCTCCTAGCCCTGAGAAGCTCTGGTTGTAGTCACCCAGGACCCCAGACGCCATCACACACAGCTCCCCAGCAGTCGGATACCTTCTCTCTTGGAATCTTTTTCTTCCCACAGCCTTCACAAGTCAATGGAAACTTAGGGCAGACTTCATCGTGAGCCTGTAAAAGAATCAACAGGAGACTATTTGGTCCTCTAAATAAAGGCCTCAATAAGGTTACTAAGATGAATACAGCCAAACAGGCACAGTTCTGTATTACATGAAAGGGCTGTCCTCAACCAACTTGTCTCAAATTTTGGTCATGCTGGAAAGCCTTTTTGCTGACTCATTTCTGCAATCTCCAGGCTACCAGAATTTTAGGTGCTTATATAGCCTTCCAAGTCTCAGCCTCAATTTAAGAAGTTGCTAAAATAATTGCGAAAGAAAAAAAAAAATCAAATTACTATTTTGATGGACAAGATAATCAACAGGAAGCTCAATTTCTGGCTTTGGCAGGAAAATACACGTTCAGGCAGGTTAAGTGAAGTAAGAGACTATCTCGGCAAGATAATTTGTATAGTTTTTTCCACTGTAATGGTTATCAGTCAGCTTAAGTATGAACCCATAGCCTGTCATGTGCTGAGCTGAACTGTCTGATAGAATCTTCAAGTTTGGATCAGTTAAACAGAAAATCATTTTTCAACCAGAAAGAAAAAATATTTCAACACAATTTCACTTAACAGTCCCTGCACACAAGCACCCACACCTGTAGCAAGAGCTCACGACTTGTTTTGTGGCCAGAGAAGCTGAATAAATGATCATGGCAACGTGATACTCTGTCCTCTGCAGATCCTAGGGCCAGCAATACCAGCTAAAATGGGACTGATGGAACATGCCTCGGCTTTCTGTATTATTTCCACGCTACTTGAACCTTCTCTTTATACACCACCCAGCTGAAACAAGTGATACATTTTGTATTTCTAATTAGGGAACCAGAGAGCATGTCTTGCTTTTCTATCCAAGGTTACGTGACCTTTGACACATCATTATAAATGCCATTAAAATGTAGTTCAAAATTCAGATTAAAAAATAAACATATTTAACTATACTCCCGTGGTAGTAACAGAAAAAAAAAAAAAAAGAAAAGAAATACTTATAAACTAGTTATTTGAAACTAAATGCTTTGAAAACTTGGTCACATTTATTCTTTATTAAAACAAGTTATTCTCGGGGTGGGGGGCATGGACAAGCTGTTCTGTACAGTTACCACATCAGAAACTGGAAAGTGAAACCTATTAGTGGCTCAGGTTTGGCTTGTTAGTTACTCTCCTTTTTATACTTTAAATGAGTAATCAGTCAGAAGTCTCACTGCACTGTCCCTGGAAGAGTGACCTCCCAGTCTCTGCATCTCAGCAGGACGCACATGGACAGCCTGGATTAGCACCTGCAGAGGAAGCCTGAGGCAAAGCACATTCCTTCATCCCCCTTGCACAGAAGGGTTGAACCCTTTCTTCTACCCACCTCTCTACCCGCTCTCATGTTCTAGAAGCGCCAGATAGCATCTTCCCCATGACCCACAAAATGCTGGCATAAGAACAGACGCTATGGTGTGGCTGGAGGAGGAGATGTCACTGCAGATACAACTATTTAAGAAGGGGGTATTTAAAACTTGCCTTCTCCTGTGCAAGTTGCTATGTGTGAAATTATCACCTCCTCGCAAATCAGCCTCCCCTTGCACTCCTCTCTCCCCACCTCCCTGCTATTCTAACACACCGCATAGCATTTACCTCCCATTTTGATGCCAAGCTGCACCACGATATAACATACCACACACATGCAAATCTGAGACGTGCACGGAGCTCACAGCCAGAGAAGGAAAGCCCTCATTAAACAGCACCGCACAGCTAAGCTGCACGTGCAACTGGTCTGTGTGTAAATTGCTTAAGACACCCAGAACCACGTGCTCCAGCCAGCACAGACCAAAACCCCTCGACAAACATTTTTATATGAAGAATTTAGGGCTCCTCTGGAATCCCCTACTTCTAACTCCTGCCCCTGCCCCTTCCCCACGGGTGCTGGAGGAAGGTGCCCACGCAGAGAGGAGTGATCTGCTCAAAGACACCCACCCCACCCAGCAGCTGGGGCAGGGGCTGGCACACAAGCCTGAACCGCAGCACTCCACTCCCCAGGAATGGGGCAATCCTCCTGTTTACAGCTCTCCCAAATCCACATCCATGAGCTTTGCTGCAGCAAGGACAGGCAACTCTGACTGTTAGGCATTTGCTATAAATATTGTAGGCAGCTTTGGAAAGCCATCACTGCAAACATGCTAGGTAAGAGCAAAGTCCTTTTTTCACTGTGAACCTGGAAACCAAGGCCCAGACTGGCCTGCAGGTCAGGGCCCAGCACTCAACAGCAGCAGGAAAAAAAATGTGGGCAGAGTTCATAGTCTCCATGGTAACACCCCCTTCTTCCCACTCAACTAAAACCAAAAACTTCTGGGTGATCTTGCAAACTGGACTTCCCACCCTAGAAATAAGCATTAAGATAACCCAGTGACACTGCTGTACAACACACCAGTTACATCTCCATCAGAACAGGTGACTGGGAGCCCACCTGAGAGAGTGGAAAAATCAGGTATCACCACCTTTGGAAGGACCGCGATAACGTGTGAGCATCTGATTGTTCATGGTGCACATGCTTGCAAGTGACCATTTGCAGCTGCTCGGCACAGTAACACCTACCCCTACTCCTCTCCAGAGCAGCACAAGTGGGCTGCAGAGACATCCAGCACTCTTCCCCTTGCCTCCGGGTCCCATAGGACCATGCCTGCCTGTGCGCGTGCTGTAACCCTCGTACCTTAATATCAGGAAAGTAGAAAAGCGATTTGCAGTATTTGCAGTTGAGGTTTCTCTCGGGACACTCCCGCTCAGAGTGGCGCTCCTTGTCATTCAGTGTGATCATTCCCTTACATGCCTGGCACTCAATCAGCAGGAACGGGCAGTTCCCCTCATGGCAGCTCTGTGACAACAAGAGCAGCACATTTCAATAGAGCCGTACAGAAAAGCGCAGACACACACAGGCAAAGAAGCTGAGTTTAGTAGCAGCTGATCCCTGGAGGATGTACTGATCATCTGCTAAGGAATGCCAGGACGAGCTGCTCTGCTGAGCCTGTGTAAATAAGACAAAAGGGAAAACGGCAGTTTAATCTGATTGCTGCTCTCTGTCTCAAAGCTTTGCTAAACCTGAACTCCAGAAGAGGTAAATGATGAAAATTATTATCCCTGTATCACGGTGACAGAACAGGATGCGCATCTGCCCTCAGCTGTCCTGCTCATAAGCTGGCATATTACCACAAACCTGTTTTTATGGAGGTTTTTCAACTGTACTAGGCAATCCATCAGCATGACACTACGCTTCCCCTCTGGCCAGGAGACAAGGTAAGCAGCTGAGAGTAGCAACAAGCAGCTGCAAGATGCCTTTGCTGGAGCCCCCCTCCCCCGCCCCGGGTTATAGGCACAGAGCAGGGTGGCCAGGGACACTGGACACACAGGACAGGCTTGGTGCAGGCTGCACAACTTGGCTCTTCTGCAGAAGTCTCCCACAGGTGCACATTGCTCAGTGAGAGCCAATTGCACCCTCAGAGCATAAGAACAGCAATAAGAAGCATACGCAAAGCTGAAAGGCTTGGCAGCAGGGCGGGCGCACCCAAGAGGAAGGAAAATTAACAGGAATGCACCGGAAAAACGGCTGTAGGGGCAGTGGCACAACAGAGCTTTGACAGTCGCAAGCCCAGATGCTGCCAGATCTAGCACACAGCTCCTTTGGCATCTTAGCCTGGGCACAAGGAAAAGGGTGGGCCCACAGATTTGTAGAGAAAACACTGAAAATGGGTCTCCAGGAGCCGGTCTGTGATTCACAGTGCCAGGGGAAAGGCAGCTTTCTGAGAACATCGCATCAGTAAATGCCAGACACAAACTGCTCCCTTTGCTGGGACACTGCCAAGAGAACAAGAAAGTCCATTTGACATCACAACTAATTCAACTTCAAAGAAACTATCAAAACCACAGGTTAAGTCCACATCAGTACCACTCACAGCTTTGAACTTTAGTTAAGCATGCATGTCAGCGAGGGAACTGGGAACCATCACAGCCTTTACTCTGCCGTCCAAAGCCTCAGCTTTCATCCAAGTTGAGCACAAAAACTGGCAGAACTGACGTCGTGGGTTTCACAGGGCCTTGCTCACTTCTGGTTTCAGAATGAGGACCTCAGTTGCAGAAGAACTTTTGCTTTCAGAATTGTTATTTTATTAATCAGCTTTTAGGACTGATTAGACAGACATTTGATTTAGGTTTTACGTGAAAGAATTCAAGGCAGCATTTCTTGCACTGAAGGAGCTTGTAAAGCAATAGCAGGGTTTGAAGAAAGTTGAAGGCACAAGAAACTTCTGAAAGCAGGAGCAGATTTTCTAACATCTCTTATGACAGGCTCTGCCTCTCCCTACTTGCTTTGAACTATGCAAGTACTAGACTCTGGGATACTCAAGGATGCTTTCTTCAAATTCCTGTGTTTTATAATCCCCACCATCCCAGAGGAATGACTTTGGCAGGGAGATTCTAGTCTGAAATGGAGGGGCTGGGCCTCAGAACAATCTAGAAAAGCCCAAGCCTGAACCTGACCTGGTGTCGGTGTGAACTGCTCCTGGGTGGAGGTGCAGATGCTGCCCAGAGCACGTGCAAGGCTGTCGGTCAGAGCTGCTGCATCGCTGCGCCCCTGCTGCAGGTATGGTCAGCGTGGCTTTGAAACAAAAAGACTAAATCCGCTTGCCAAGGAAATTAAGAATTACTGCACTGGACTGTTACAAGTCTTGGTAAACTGCTGTTTGACAAATAGCGAGGTCCAAAGGAATTGGAACACGTGATCCAGAGGTAACTCAGGCTACAATTACCAGCTGCAGTCGCATGAAAAAATCATCAAGATGTGCTGTTCGTATCTAACAAGGTCACTGCTTTACAGCACACTGTCACCAGGGAGTGCATTCCAATCATGCCACCATGCTAACGATGCCAGACACTGGCACATTCATAGCACCACTTTGAATTCACCGCCAATATGCAGTTCTGGCAGCCAAACTGTCATTAATTAGCAGCAGGAAAGCCCGCAGTATTTGACAGCTCTGCTCTAAGCATGCTAAAAACACTGACCATGCCAACCAACTTCCAGACCCTGACCACACACGAGATCTCCCCCGTCCTTTAAGCAGTATTTTCACCAGCATGCAAAGCTTCACCTTGACCTCTCACATCAAAATTGACATCTCAGGCTGAAAACTCTCACTGGTTAGCTGGACCTTCACATTAGAAAGGGCACGGTTAAGACAGGTGACGTTCTGCAGGACACAGGTGGTGAGCAAAGGCAGCGCAGACACTGTGCCTCCCAGCCGAGGCTGTGCCTAGCAGAGTGAAGGCACAGGCCTTGCACGGAAGGGCTGCTACAGAACAAGGCCAAGAACAGCACGGGTGCTCGCAGAAGGGGACAGACGGCTTTTGCAAACTGGAGAAGTCAAGCCCACGGTGAGCAGCTTGATCTCTAACCCAATCACTTTATCAAAAAAGCTGAAAGTGCCTCTGCCTTTTAAACAAGGGCATGATCGTGGCTTTGGCACCTGCCTGGTATCTGGAATCGAAGGAATTCCTGTCTCCAAAAGCTGTGTTCAGACTGAGGCTTCACACCAAGGCTTCAGCGGGACATCCTACCCTTCTCAGCCTCAAAGTTAGCAAGTTACAGCTCTTTGTTTTCAAAGGGGCAGATGTTAAGCCTGTTAATTGGGCGGGCCACCACCACAAGGCTGAGCTGCTTCTTGGGGCAAGCACTGCGAGCAGACCCTCTGCTGGTGGGGCTTTCCAGCCCCCTCCCACGCGCTCTCGGGCACTCCCCGTGGCTTACCTCCCACCACGCAGCTGGGACGGGAAGCTGCCTAGCGTCTGGGCAGCCAGCCACAGAAACGCAACTGCAGGGACTGCAAGGGAGGCCACGTGTCGTTTGTGGACCTCAGCTCCAGCTCTGGAAAGTAAAGGTGCATCGTGTCCTTTTTGCCAAAACAGGAGGTCCTTTATATCATCTTTATCTGCAAGTGCAGAGTACTGTAGAAAATGGATCCTCCCAGGAGAAAGGGATCTGGGCCTGGGGGATACTGCTGAATAGGCTGGAGCTGGCTGCAAATGACCCTTCAAGACCATACTGTAACTTGAAACCAAAATCTTCCAAAAAGACAAATACCATTCCTGATTTTATAAGGAATTCTGGTTACTCCAGTACAGCGTCACCAAGTATGCTTGCCACAACACTTAAAAAGCTGTACCTATACAGGTAACACTGCTATAAAATATTTAACGTTACATTTCTGAGGCAACAGGAACCGGGCAAAGTAGTTTCAAAGATCAGCAGCTCTGTTCCAAACAACACACAAAAGCCTGAAGCTGAAAACCACCAAGAAAAGCTATTAGGGTGTTCTTAGGGACACAGCTGGAAAGAGGGGTCATAAAGCATCACGAAGGAGGAGACCCCCAGCTCAGGGCCCCCAGAAACATTTTCGAGGAAGGACAGTTTTCCCTACACAACACATTCCAGGGCTCCTTCAACACCTCCCAGCGAACCGTAGGAGCACAGGGCAGGAAGGAGTTCCCGGGTACCTAGTCCTCCTGGTCCTGGGAAACCACAAGAGCCCTGGAGGGGCTGCAGGCATGCTCTCCAACACCACAGGCTTTGGAGTACTAGCACTTAAGTTCTGAGTTTTGCATCTTCCACAGCCTTTTAGGCTTTGATTAAAGGGAACTCTTCAAAATCAAGGTGACAATTTACTACAAGGAAAACACATACTCTCCAGCTCGGGTAAGGACAGACTATCGCCACGGGTGACAGTCAGACAGGCTGAGCTTATGTTTTACTAGTACTGCCCCCCCAGTGAATTAATATTTAACTCAGCTACAATCCAGCCACCAGGATTAAACTTAAGACTGTAGTTTTCCTCCTTACAAAACTTATACAATTTAGTTTCCCTACGTCTCAAATAATTCTGTATTTCATAAGAAATGAAGCTAATAGCTCTGAGGTTGAGAATGAGAACACCCCTCTGCAGCCCCCTCCTCCCATCCCAACCCCTCCTGCTCGGCCTGCGGGTGCTGAAGCTGCCTGTTGGGCTGACCTGGCGGAGCGATGCCCACCTCGCTTGGCCGGGGCGGCAGCGAGGGCTGCGCAGGCAGCAGGCAGCGTGCCAGCAGAACACGGGACCTGCGGGTACCGCAGGCAGGGGCGAGGAGAGGGAGCCAGGGGTGGGGAAGGTGAAAATAAAAGGCATGTGAGAACTGGAGACATTTTGATAAAACGGTAGAAAGGCAACCAGAGAAAAGAAACACGCGTCAGTGCTGAGGAATGAGAGGACTTAAGGCCTCCACCTCCAACAGAGGTTTTTGCGTCGCTTCCCCAAACTCCCTCTACCTGGATATCACAGGACATTTTCTTGGTCTTAGAAAGGGCTACTTTTAGTTTCTGCAACCCTCCTCAGATTTTCCACCTAAATCTAAAGGCTTCTGCCCACAGCCTGCTTTCCTTTATGTACACTCAGGCAGACTTATCAGGAAACCTATATATGCAAAGAGGTTAGAGATTAAAAGGAAAACCCCCTCCAGTCCCACCACAAAATACTTTATTGAAATGCTACTAAATATTTACAGCTGCATCCAGTAGTCAGAAAAATGCATTTGTAAAGCCAGACATGTTCTAAGCACGTAAATATTTTGTATGCTTCGCACAACTTTAAGAAGTGCAAGTCACGTCCAAGCAGATTTCACTCTTTCAGTTTTGTATGTCCCTTTGAGACTTGAACTTTGGGAGCCTGGACAGAAAGCAAAACTGAGATTAAATTATTTATTTATTTAAAGTTGAACATCTAGAACTTTTCAGCTACAGAGCATTTTTTTTTTCCTTTCTCATAACTCTGATAACATTAGCAAACCAGAAATGACAGTACTTCTTGATTTGTAAGAGATCAGCAGCCAAATAAGTCTCTCAGTCCCAATACTGCACAATTTTTAAATGAGCAAACAATGATTTAGCTCTTAGGGACTTTCCATGTCCTGTCGGAAATAGCACAGCAAGGGACTTTCCATAATGGGAGTGCTGAGCTGCTGCAGGACGTTACACACATTTCTGGCTACAGATGCAACCGTACAGCACGAGGCAAACTGCAAAGATGAGCTGACAGCAAACCAACGCAAAGCTAGTAAGCCTACCCAGAAGTCACTGTTTAACACCAGTTCACATATGCTAGAGGCTCCAGGCTAACACGCTTGTCTGACAGCTCCTTTCACCGGTACTCCTCAGCCACACACACCACCACCTCCCCAGCCCCCGACCACGCGAGGACAGCCAGGCTCGGTGACATGCCACAGCCGTTTTGCAGGCAGCTGGGAGGAGAGGTAACGCCAGCCGGACCCTGCCTCTCCTCACCAGCTCCCTGCCAAGAATTAGCTTTTCCAGGGAGGGCGCAAAACAACATTTCCCGTGCTAGCACAGGCTGCACTGTGCTCAGCAGTAGGGGCAAAGCCCCCCCCAGGACAGACCGAGCAGCACCGCCAGCGTCCCAGCCCAAGGCTACCGACGGCTGCAGCAGCTGAGCACAGCACCACAGAGCTGCAGCCCAAGAGCTCCAGAGAAGCCCAGAGCAGCACCTCTTGGAAACACTTTTCTAGTGATACTTTTCTCAGGACCTTTTGAAGATTACATGGAGAGTAAAAAACAAAGTGCAGCCTTAACAGCTCAGACTTTCTTAAACAGTTGTGCACAAGAACTGAAAGCACTACACGCACACACCCTTGCAAGAAGAGAGACTTAGCTTGTTGCCTCTTTAACATCTCTCACACAAGTACTGGCTGGACCCAAGCCTGCTTTTGACCACATTAAGAACCTTTGGCATCTGATGATTTTTTGCTGCACCCTGAAGAACTTATCTTCAAGACTTCTTATAAATCCAGGAGAAAAAAAATCAGAAGAGCTCATTAGTCACAGCACCCTGACGTTAGCACTGCAAGCTGCTGACAGATGTCGTTTGGTTTAGGCTGTGGAGATAAGCTCACTCACGACAATGACCATTTTGAACGCTGCAGCAGGCATGAGAACTGCGCATTAAAAGCAACAGGTCACCGGCACAAATCAAAGCGTGGGTCAAACAATCTGCAGGCATCAACAGAACAGCTTGGCTATGGAACCTCAGTAAAATACAGTGCTCTGAATGCAAGTCCTCAGTTTTCCCTGCTGTGCCGGCATTAAGCTTTTAACTTGACATTTATTCAGCCACATGCACACACACCACGTGCCACTTACAGATCTAAGAAGAATGGGTTCAAAGCAGGAGAAGCATTTAACATCCTACTATCTTTTGGACAGCATCATAGCGCGAGAAAGTTGAAAGCTCCGGACAAGAGCACAAGGAAGCGCAGGTGCAGGACACTTCTCTGTTCCCAGGCTCAGCAAGCCAAGCAGAACATTCAAGCACAACCCACAGTTGTGCTCTCTTCCTTCCGAGGGCATTGCTGAGAGAATCCAAACTGAGCTTAAACCTTTTCCTGATAAACATCTCAGCCACTAGCAAAGCTCCACAAATAACAGGGCAACAATCTTTACCTAGGGCTAGTGCTGGAGGGAAAAAAACGTTGATTCCTCTTATCTCAGGCTCTTCACACTTCCATTCCAGTATGGATGACAAAACTATCCTTCAGGAGCACCAAAACTTCACAGGTGAATAAACGTTGCTCCTAACTGCCAACACATTTTATGCCATCTCCACAGCAGTGTTGACTTGTTGGAAAGCAGAGAGAAGCGTGTTGTCTGCAGTTGTCAGAACACAACTCTTATGTGGCATGTTAGCTGTATACATGCTAAGGACCAAATAAATGCCCTGTGCCCTCTAAAGAAGGCCTGAAATAAAGATCTGATGTGCTCCCCAGGAAGGGCAGGGCAAAACCATTCCAAAGAAGAGTAGAAAGACATTCTGTCCAGTGGTCTGGTGGTCCAGAGCAACTCAGAGCGATGTGTGGCAAGACAGTGAACGATGCCCAAACTCACTGCCCATCTTCTGCAGGTACTACATGGCACTGTAGCTGCCAGAAGCAGCTGGCTGGAAAACAGATCACAGCCAGGCCACTTTCCCCAAGCTCACAGGTTGGAAAGAGGCTGTAGCACAGCAAACTTAACGCTGTCGTTACGTGGCACAATTTCTTGACAGTTCTTGACGTTTCTTGACAGTTCTTCCACCATCACTGTCAGCATCAGCAGAAAGTAAAAACAACTCAGCCTCCCCTAACATTGCACATACACAGAGGAAAGAAAGAGCACACAGACATCAAAAGCCTTCCTTTGAGATTTACCTCGTATTCCTTAATAGTCCCCTTCCACGTGCAACCATCATTAATACAGACAGCTGGCAGACTTTCCACCTCCCGACGAGCTGCGTTGTCTGGGAAAGCCTGCAATGGAAAAAAACAAAGAACCACAGAAATTACTGAGGGGTTGCAGGCCTGGCCCAGTCTCTTCAATCCTTATTATCAATTTTTTTTTTTTTTTTAAAAAAAAAAGACTCCTCCCAAGCCCGTTGCCACATCACATCCTTAGAGGTGTGCTAATGGCAAGCTAACCTTTATCACAGCTTTTAAGTAGGCCACTGCTATATTAACATAACCTGGATTTTAGAAGCTGTGGAGTCCACCACATTGATTGTAATTCTCACTACTTGAGAGAACATTTCCTAAGAATAAGGGAATCTCAGAACTTGTGCTTTAAACAGAAACCACAAATGGTACTAACATCAGTGAGTTTACTTTAAAAACAAACAAACAAAAAAAAACATGCAATTTTACTTACTGAGCTGGTTTCCAAAATAGAAGTTCCTTCTTCATATATCCCTTCCTGAATACAGCTTGCACACTTTTGAGGTCCAGAACTAGCAGATAAAAAAATAAACATGTAACAACAATGAGGCCAATTGATATAATAAGTAATAGGAGATTCCTAGTAAAACACAAAATGAAAGAATCTTCTTATTCTAAAGACAATACATTGAGCTTTTGCTCAAGCCTATTCGGGACGCCCACTTCTAATTTTTTCTTGTCTCACGATTAACTGTTCTACTCGATTTCATTCGAAGGCAAAAGCAGATAAAGCATAAACGAACTTTTCTGAAAGTCAATGTGCGCTTAATTTTCCTCACACGTGCCACCATCGCTTTTAGGAAGTTCCTCCAGTAGCTTTGATGAAGACTGGAGATCAGTGATCCACCTGCATTGCCACCAGAACTGCAAAAAACAATCTGGGACACTCTGGAAAAGCGAACTTTGAATCAACCCCCAGAACAAAAGCAAGTCAGAGCTTACACACTCCCTTAAAGAAGGGGCCTGATGCTGACCCTCAAAGATTAAATGCAGCTCCTTCACTGAGATGGCCCTGAAAATAACGACTTTCATCTTTTTTTTTTGCTTCTGCTTACTTGTAAGCATTTTGTTTTTAGACTGAGGGCACAGAAGTTACCTTATGATTTTCTTCAGACAATAAGAACAGTAGCGATGTCCACACTGAGCCTGAAACGGCCTCCTCAGGATGTTCTTGCAATCTGAACAGAGGTATTTGACCTCCAGTTTAGTTCCCAGTATCGCCTTTGAAAATCCAGGCTGGTTCAGATCCAAAGAGCCTGGTGGAGTAGAGTTTGCTGCTGCCATGTGAACGAAGAGTTCAGTCTGTATATCCAGAGCCTGAAAATAAAAATATTTTCCCCGTTTGACTCTGCCCGCCTGACGGTAATTTCTCACAAGCTGCCGCCCCGGCGCCGAGCCCTAACGACAGCAGCGGGCACGGCGCTGGGAGCCGCCCCCGCCTCGGCAGGGAGGCAGGCAGCGACCCGCGCCCGGCTGCGGCGTTAACCCCGAGGCGCAGCGGGGAGGCCCCGCCGAGCCCCGAGCCCAGCTCACCGCGACGCAGCCCCGCCGGAGAAGCCGGGGCTCCCGGCTCCAGCGCCGCCGCCGCACCGGGAAGGGCCGGGGCCGGGCGGGCCG
>CM021781.1:412015-480019 GCA_011076525.1 Nettapus auritus
ACTCCGGGACCTCCGCCCGCCGCGTGGCGGCTCCGTTTTCCCCGGCGCGGCGGGGGGGACGCTCAGGTGACACAAGCCGAGACGGGCGGGCACCGTGCCCGAGGGCTGCCAGCGCACGACGGTCGGAGCGGGCGGGCCCTGCCTCAGTTTCCCCCTTCTCCTGCCGGCGGGGTGCCCCGGCCGGCGGCCCTGGCGCTGGGGACCCGCCGGGAAGGGCTGGGGGTCGCAGGCAGCTCCGAGCCCGGCACTGCAGGCCTGTCGCCTGCGCGCGTCTCTGCACAGCGGCTGCTTTAAAGGGATTTGCTGCATTTCGAAATCCTCCGCAGCAAAGATCCTTCCTCCCTCTGCTGCGGCACCGCAAGCATCCCTCTGTACTCTCGTGTGTCTGCACCGAGCAGAGGAGCACTACAGTCATTGCCGTGCCAGCAGCACGCTTGCACACCCGTGTGCACGCGCACACACACACACATTGGGTGCGCTTGGAGCGGGAGCGCCGTGGGCTGCCGTGGCGTGATGCCCGCTGCGGGGAGCAGCGCCGGTGACTGAGGGCGTGCGGTCGTGCTCAGGTCTGGAAACTGACTCATGGTGACCCGGTGCAGATGTCCTTACACATGGCACCTGGGACTGTGGTGGTGGTGCACAGGGGTGGGCAGACGGACAGACAGTCCCCTCGCCTTCCCCCACTGCTGCTGAGTGCCCAGCGGCAGGGCAGGGGTCCGGCGATGCACCTCCTGGCTGTACCCAGCACTTGTCTGTGCTGGTGCTGGCATTGCCGTGACTCCCTGCAGAAATGTGCCATGGACATCTGTTAGGCACTTTGCCCCTTTGCCCCAGAATGCCCCTGTGCTCCCAGGGGTGCTGTGGGGACAGCAGAGAGGGCTGAGCCCCAGGAATTCATTGCACAGATGAGCGGGGTGCAACGGCTGCGGTGCTGTGAGGGGCAGCTCTTGTGTGCTGCACAGGTGAGCAAAGCCCGATCTCAGTGCAGGGCACTGGGGCCCGGGGCCCTGTCACTCCCCTCCAGCGCTTCCATTTTCCTCCCTGCGGGACGCAGCACTCATTTCGGCTGCTCCCGCTGCCCCTAGCTCCCAGCCCTGAGGCCCCCGCAGCCCCCGCTGCGCTGCTCCATCTGCTCCCCACCTGCCGCCAGCCCTGCGCCAGCCAGCCCCACGCCTGAGCTGAGCCCTAATGAGGCTCGCTACACCGCCACTGCTGCGCCTGGGTGCTTGGGCCAGGCCAGCTCGCAGCTCGGGGCGGGGGGGGGGGGGGGCGGGCTCAGCACCCCACACAGCTGCAGGGATGGGTGTAAATCTGCAGCTGCATAGGGAGGGCAGGACAAGCAAAGCAATGCTGGCTGGGAGCCAGCAAGAAAGCGATGGGGTAAAATCCATGAAAATCACCCAAAAGATGCGGGAGACCAAATCCTGTGGGGAACACACAGAGTCTTGATGCAGGGGATGCTGCTGCCAGGCAGGTGCCGAGATGCCCGCACCAAAGGCACAGGGTCTGCGTCCCCTGCAGTGCCACTTTTGTCCCTGCAGCTGTGGATTTGGGTGACACCTGCAAGGGCCAGGGCAGGTGGGAGCCCACAGTGGCTGTCACCCGTTCAGAGCCCCACACTTCAGGGGTGTCACAGAGCCATAGCCGCCCACGGGCAATGGGGCTCAGTGGCGGTGAGCAGGCTGCACTGTGTCCCCACGCACCCTGTGGTGAGGGGCAGTGGGACCATCTCCTCCCTCCATGTGGCTGCTGTTTTAGGTTGGGAAGTGCTGGGGGCTGTGACCAGCTGTGCCCTTGGCCACCTCAGGCAGGTCCAACCTCGGCTTTGGGGGTGGGGGGCTCACCCCCAACCTGTGCAGCATGTGGGGAATGGGGCATCACAACAGGCCTCCCCAAGGACCGGTCCACGGGGGCAAACATGATGCAAAGCCCATAGGGCTGGTCCCTGCTGTCCCCCCTCTCCCACAGTGCTGTGGGACATAGGGCTTCAGGAGACATTTCTTCTATTTCCAGCCTCCCTGAACTGTCCCATTTACCCTGACTCTGCTGAGGGAGCTGCTGCTTGCAGGGGTCAGTCCCCACTGCCCTGCAGTGTGCTGGACCCCTCCGGCCTCCTCCATAGCTGCGGGTTCATCGAGATGTCCCCGTGGGGAGAGTGCCACCAGGGCATCCCACCATGCATGGGGACAGCCGACCCAGTCTGTTGTGCTGGAGCCATGGGACAGCGCGGGGAGCTGGGAACGTGGGAGGGGGCAGGTGTGGGGGCGGACAGGCGGTGCCCATGGGTCACCTGCCAGCCCCGAGGGCCACCCGTCCCACCGGGGCTGCTGCAGAGCCGGGCATCTCCTCGCTGCCATCCTGCTGGCCCTGGTGCTGGGATCACCGAGTCCCGATCGCCCCCAGCTCTCCTGCTCATTTTCATCAGTGCCTTCCTGTGACCGGCACAGCCCCGCAGGTGCTGAGGGAGTGACTGCAAAAGCAGGGTGACCTGGCAGAGGCAGCCCCATCTCTGGGTGGCAGGAAATGGAAAAATCTCAAAAGGTTTTGGGCTTGGCTGGATTCACAAGCTGCTGCCTGGCCTCAAACCCAGCTCCCTCCCGACTTGTGCCAGAGATGCAGTATCCAGCTTGCTCAGGGCAGCACCTGCCACGGCAACAGCCCGAGGCCCCTTGGTGCTGAGCACCACAGCCTGGGGCAGGAGCTGGAGCACCAGGTGGGTGCCCTGAGATGCTGACCCAGGGGGGAAGCGGTGAGCGGTGCAGGACAGCCCTCAGATCTCCTGCTGGGACGGGGGCTCTCTGGGTCCCAGCCTCCGGCACTGACTGAGATGATGGAAGGGGGGCCACAGGCCCAGGGTGTGGACATGGGGAGAGGACAGCTCTGGCCATGCCAGTGCTGGGCAGCACCACAGCTAGAAAGACTTTCCTGGGCATTTGTGAAATGCTGTTGTGTTCTACCAGGAGGGCCCAAGACTCACCGAGGAAGCGAGCGCAGGCAGCGAGGGAGTGTCCTGCAGCAAGGGGGCTTTCCCAGGAGCCCCCTGGCATCCGGCTGGCAGCAAGCCCGGGGCACTGGGTGCGTCGGAGCCAGGGGAACCCAGCACGGCCAGGTCTGAGGGAGCAAAGGGAGCTGGCACTGCAGCGAGGCTCAGAAATGGGTAAAATCATTTGAAAGGAATTAAACGTAGAAGTGGCTTCCATCTCTGTCTTGAGCACTGGCAAGACAGTGCACGCCCACCAGCACGGATGCACCTTGTGCTGAAGCTGCAGACCCACCAGTCTCGATGGACCGGGCAGCCAGGCCAGTGCAGGTCATACCCCGGGACCTGCTCAGCGGGATGCGACAGGCTGGCAGAAGGTACGTGGTCAGCAGGTCCCCAAAACGCCCAGCCTGCGGAGATCAGGGCCAAGCCTCCCTCCCACAGGCTGCCCTTGCAAACTCAGGGAACAAGGCAGGTGAATCCCACCCTGTGGATGTCTGGGGCTGCCTGGGAGGGTGTGTGGGCAACGTGGCAGATCCCCACATCACCCGTACTGGCAGCTCAGATATTCCCATGAATTGTGCCAGGAAGGGCCACGCAGCCCCAACAGCATGGCTGCACAACGAGAGGATGCGAGCGGCCCCTGTGTGGGCCGAGCAGCTCAGCACGGGGACCGCAATTGGAAATGACAGCGCTGTGTAGGCAGCTGCGAGCCCGGCCCCGGGGACACCGGTGAGACGGAGCCTGGCGTCAGGGCGATTGCACTCACAGGGTGATCGGTGAGAAACGGGGCCCGGGCATGACTCCAACTAAGCACGAGCGGCTCCAGTGAGGCAGGCATGGAGATGGTTTCTGGGTCATGGCAGAAGGGTACTCGCCCTCCCAGACATGGCATCCGCACAGCCCCAGCGCACAGCCTGCAGGAGCTGGTCATATTCTGCACTGAGCATTCGGACGTGAGGCAGGGTTCGTGCTGCAGCCAGGACACCCGGTATGACCCTG
Source organism: Nettapus auritus (assembly GCA_011076525.1). Taxonomy (NCBI): domain Eukaryota; kingdom Metazoa; phylum Chordata; class Aves; order Anseriformes; family Anatidae; genus Nettapus; species Nettapus auritus. The sequence continues at coordinate 415,998 of CM021781.1, forward strand.
GACCAGCCTGGGACTTGCCTTGTACTTGCCAACACCACCACCACTGCTTTATTTTAGCAAATCATTCCCTGATCCCCCTGAAGCCCATGGCCGTGGCACCAGCATAGCTGGGGCTGGGTAAGGCTGGCAGCTTAAGACACCGCTGCTGGGCGCTGTTCGGAGACTGGTCAAAGAGAACGTTTTTACTCCAGGGCTCTGTTCAGCTCTTGCTGGTTCTCTGCAACGTTTGGGGCTTGTGTTTCCCCAAGGGTTTCTCCAAGTCACTGAACATGACGCCAGGACCCGGAGAATGCAAGTTTGACCACAAGAGCTGCCTGCAGCGCTCAGGTGCCCCACAGCTGGTGAGACCGGTGGCGGCTGCCAGTCCCTGGCTCTGTGAGATCCTGGGCCGCTTGCTGTCCATGGGCGCTGCCGCCACTGCAGCGGCATCCAGCAGAGTGAGGGCTCCAGCGCCAGGGCAACAGCGTGGGGACAGGGGCTGCAGCACCCCGTGCCATAGCCACCCCGTGGGAAATGGAGCGATGGGCGTCCAGTGCTGTGCCCCTGTGGGCCCAGGGGTCTGTAGGTCTGGGGGCCTGTGTGTGATTCATGCATGGTACCGGGAAGGTGCCAGGGATGCTGTGCACTGCTCCCTCCCACGCTGCTGAATTTACAGCAGGGATTAATATTTGATACCTTCCCTCCGCTTCAAGCTCATTTTTCCCATCACCATCCTCGCTGTGTGGGCAGCCAAGCAGGGCAGTGCGTTGCAGCCTGCTGGGGACTGCAGCAGCCTCGGTGGGGCCAGCACAGCTTGGGGCTGTCCCCTGCCCCATCCACGGGTGGGGGGTGAGGGGGAGAGGGGCACAGGCAGGCTTGAGGGAATAGGGCTCCATGTTTGCTCACACCCCCTGGCAAGGGGCACAGGGAAGGCTCTCTCTCCACCAAGCATCACCACCACAAGCTGCTGGGAAATCCCATTTCCATGGCATTGTGGGGATACCCTGGCCGGGACAGGACCCCTGCCCACTGCCCTGCCTGCCTGGCCCCTCGCTGATGCTCACTGGGCCCTGCGCCTCCCATCTGGGGGTGACGCTTGAGTAAGGAGCAGCCAAGCCCCCCTGGAGCAGCACGGAGCTGGGAGCTGTTGGGCCTGGGCTGGCTGTGGTGGGGCTCTCCCCTCCTCCAGCCTCCCTCCTCTTCCCATTGTTTCCCTTCCCTAGCTGACACAAGGGAGAAGCCAGTCCTGCTGCCTGCCTCAGGGTCTAGGGAGGGAGCTGGAGCCTGCCTTGCAGCCCATCTGGGTGCCCTCAGCCCTGCAGGCGAGGGGTTCGGTCCGGGCCCCAGCAGGCAGTTGGAGCTGGGTCCCAGCTGAGTGGGCAGCGGCAGCGCACCCAGGGCCTCGCTCCAGCCCGCCCAAGTGCCACGTGCCAGCATCGGCTGCTCATTATTCCCCTGAGACATCAGCTGCCCACCAACCTCCGCTGTGATGCATGAACCAACGCCTCGTGCTGGGCCGGTGCCAGGCAGTGCTCAAGGCAGCAAGGCCGGGGGGAAGCCCCTTGTCCTGCCCCTCTCGCTGGAACTGTTTTCTGCTGACAGTACAGGGAGTGTTTCTCCTACCAGCTCCAGGGAGAAGCCTGCTCTTTTCCCAGCTGGCTGGCTCCTTCCTGCTGCCAGCCTGCGCATGCCAGCACAGTCTCCGTCTGCAGCTGCCTTCCAGGCCAAACCTCATGCGCAGGCAGAGCTCCCATGCCGACATGCTGCCCACCCACACATGCCCGCCTGGAGCAGGACAAGGGCACAGGGTGGCCGCAGACCAGGAAAGTGGAACTGGGGAGAGTGACACCTCCCAGGTCACCCCTGCCACCTGGAAACACAACAGCCTCCTCCTCCCATCTCAGCTAAGCTGCAAGAGAAAGCCATGCTGCCAGTCCCCCTCCTTCCCAATGTCAGTCAGAGCCAGCCAATACTTGGAGATAACTACAAGTTCATGGGTTTGCAGGCTGGGTTGCGGCCCCACACAGCATCCTTCATACAGTTCTGAGCACAGCATATGTGCAAATAACACCTCCTGATTCAACCCATAACGTCCCGGAGTGCTGCAGGCTGCTCCACACCTGAACCTCTGCCAACTACTCCACGTCTCCTCACTTGGCCAAGGTCTGCCCAAGCCCATAGGGCCCGTGGGGCTCAGGCACGACAGCTCTCTCAAGGCACTAGGGGACTGTTTCCCTTTGCTCAGCAACCTGTCTGGAAAGTGGTTGAAGGACAGGTCTGGATACTCACTGTGAGCCATCCTAGGGCCAAGCACATGCTGGAAGCATGAGATGCTGAAGGTTTGTTTTGGAGGCAAAACCACAAGTTAAGAAGGCTCCACCACTTGTCCTGGTATCTTTAAGCACCAGACTGAGCCAACTCTGGATTAATTACATTATGTCATGATGAAGGTTGTTACTAGGTTACAGCAACTGGTCCCTAAGCCCGTCCTACTGCAGGATTTCCCCAGAATCGCTCATTTGTGAGCTCAGGGGCATCCCAGAAAGACAGGCAAGCACTAGGATCTCACAAGGAGCAGGGCCCTCAACTGCAGGGAAGCTGTAGACAGCACATCGCACATCTTGTTCCCGGCCCAGCCACCTGCCTGCCCTGTCCTGCACCGGGTCCTGTCACACTTCAGCTGTTTGCCCGGCCCCGCAGCACCTCCAGGAGCCTGCACAGCTCTCCACAGAGCAGGCCTCCTTAAAAGGCACCTGCAAGTTCCCACATCCATTTTGCATCCTGATAATACCTGAGCTTCAATAACCCTTTCACGTTCCCGTCCGAGGCCTTGGCAAGCCAAGGGAAAACATGCTATGACCTTTGGGAGCAACAGAAATAGGGTGCAACTGAATCCCCCAAAGTGCGGGATCATGGCACTCCTTGCATTTGGCTCCTCATAATTCACAGGGAATGATGAAGACCCAGTACAGCAGTCAGCCAGCTGCTAGCTGTGAGTCCGCCACAAGAAACAGCTGTGAATAAAGCCAGCACCATCCCAGGATGCAGCAGGAGATGCATTATACGGAAACATTAAGTACAAACCCTGGCACGACCTCATCTGGACTGGCACAGCCTCAGAAAGATGAACTCAGAGTGGAGCTGGTGCCAAGGACGGCCGCTAGAACAGCCGGGGGACAGCTTGTGCGGCAAGAGAGAGGCAGAGCAGGGGTACGAGCCCTGTCCGCACAGGACTGAGGAGGTGGAGCAGTATTTAAACAACAGTGCTGGCAAAGGAACAAATAAGCAGAAATTGGCCAGGAATGGCAATTATCAGACAGCTCCTAAACCTCAAGGCAGAAGACTGACGTACAGCTTCCTGCATGGATGCTGGAAACTGAGCTGTTTTGGAGATGGCTGGAACTGCCAGGACCGGTCCGTCTGTCCTTGTGGTAATTTTCTACCTGGTATTTTGACAAAGGGATGGAGGAAGTCACAGGATGGGTATGGAGAAACCTGGTCCTTTCAGCACAGACTGCCACGCAGGGCTGGGTACACAGCTCGGCAGCAGTGATAAGCAGCTTGATTCACTTGCAGGGATGAGTTTTGTGACTAACACAGATTAACATGAGCAAGAGCTTTAGCAAGCAGGGATGGCCACCTGTTCTAAGGAGACTTGGGCCATCAGAAGGATGCTGTGAACACGCTGCCTTTGCACTAGATGAATCCGCAAGGAGATGATGTACAGCCACAGAGGAGTCAGACAGCTTGAGGCCATTCAGGTGCAGCTGAGCTACAAGGTCCTGCCGAAACTGGCTCCCAGCTGGGGAGCCACGGCGAAGTCTGCACACAAGGCACACTGCAAAGCCTGCAGAGATCAGAACATCGGCCTGCTCTCAGAGTACGACTTCATTTGTGTCTTGCCACAACAGCTGCATCAAGTCATATGCCAGAGACTGCCAACAGTGACAGGAACTGCTAACCGTAACATAATTTTATCATTCCAGGGATGGGAATAGCAAGGAACTCTCCCCAAAATAAATGCTGGACACATAACTCCCATTCACATCTCGGATTAGCAGCACAGCACCAGTAACCCAAGTAACTATAACCCTGTTCACAAAGCAGATGTCCAGACTCCCCCAGATACCAGGTAAATGCCAAGCCCCCTTTCCTCCTGGGCCTGTGAGGCAGCCTGATGCTCGATGCTTCTAGCAAATGGAGGTTGCAGGTGTGGCTTCGTCAGCAGCTGAGTGATACTGGCTGGGAAGATACAGTGGGTGGGAAGAGGACCTTGTAGTTACCTCTCATGACTTATCATGGATGGCTTGGCTTCAGATGGGTGCAGTGGAAGCCGAGATTTAACTGTACCATGTCAGAGCACCCCATGGGATCTCAGTCCCACAGCAGTATGGAGGCAGGGGAGCAGGCAGTGCAGCTTTCAGATGTGTGCCTCCAGTAATAGCCCTCGAGGCCAGGGCTGCCCTTGCTGTACTTGAGGCCCTTTAAACCGTCAGACTATGGAAATTTGCACTTCTCCCTCCTGCTGCTCTCTACCAAATGAGACTTTATGCAACATGCAGCTCTGGCCAGAGTTAACCGTAAGAAATTGCAGCTCCTCAGCCTTAAGGTCTTGATTTTTTTTGGATGACTGATAAACCCAAACGGATAAAAACAGATACACTGGTAACTCTAGAGATACTCACAGGATCTATTTATATCAATGTGATCCTGCAGAAGCTTCCCCACAGTGACAGGCACGTACACATACTTCTTATATTTAGCTTATTTGAAAGACTGGGCATGGGTGAGCCCAACTAAGACAAGGTCTATTTCTTTCTCTCCTCACGCTTACCAGCGCTGGATTACACCTTACTCTGTAGCTTTAACTGGTTCAGCATTTCCTGGAAAAGGGATAAATCTAAGCCTAAAAAATGCCTTTTTGGTTCTATTCTTCTCCACACTCCCACTTTACCCACTGGATAGGATTTCTCTGGCCTTGCCATCAAAGCCAAAATATGCCACATGTCCTCCTGGGTCTCTGGTGTAAGTAAGGAGAGCTCCCACATCTGCCTCTCTTAAAGGAGAATTTTGGATCACAATGACTCATCTTTGCTTGTTTTTGTCTCAGTCCCTCGTGCTGACAATGAACCTGAGCTGCAGGGAGTGTAAAGGCTCCTACTGGTAGTCAAATCTGGCCCAGGTGAAAAACAAACCAATGCCAACATAAACATTTCTAGGGGGCTCAGTGCTTGTTCAACCTTCTGCTAACCCATGAGCTGCATTCGCAAGGAAGCTGATCTGAACAAAAATGCCTTCTCCTTTATGTGCTGTGTGAAACAACAGCTCTCTCAGGACTGACCTCAGATTTGGGAAAAAAAAAAAAATCATGGTTTTTAAGCTCTACGTTTTCTAAATGATTTTTAATGTAGCACCCCTTTCCACAAAGTGTGAGAATGCAAAAACATCGTGAGGACATGGCAGAAGGCTGTCCTTCTGTGAAAGAATCCTGGAGGGACAAGCAGCTCACGGGCTTGGGCAGACACACCTGCAGTGGAGAAGAAGATGTACACAGGCAGTTGTACAACAGAACTTTATAGTCAGAATGGATTGTACCAGGTTTTTCGATGCAAAATGGAACATGACCCAAAATCTTTACAGAACAGAAGCGCTTTCAGGAACACAGCCAGCTGAAGCTTGAACGCCTGCCTACCTTCTCGCAAGAGAGGCCACAAACTCTGATTGCGTCAACTTTTTCCTCTCCAGGTGTGCAAAGTTTGAATTGTCCCATGTGAATTCCCCACAGTGTCACAAGAAATGTAGTAATGTTCAGAGAAACAGTGAATGCTAACGGAAAACAAACCTGAACAATATACTGCCCATGCAGCAAACTCAGTTCATTTTACAGGGAATGGTTACATATGCATTTTGGGGGCTGGGGAGAAGAAAAAGAAAAATAGAGCAGATAACTGTCTGCTGTTCAAGACAACTCTGAAGTGGACAATGGATCAAAAGAACACCTTGCTCTGTGGGGATGCAGTAGCAAATCCCAGCTTGGATACCACGGTTGACAATTCACAACAAAAAGGGGAGGGAGAACAAAACCTAACCTCAAATCAACCTGGGTGCAACAGGTTAATGGAACGCACAGAACCTGGAGGGAGCTTCACTGTCTGAGCTGCAAAAGGGACCCAGAACCAAAACAGAAGCGGGTATGAAAAACTAACAAACTCCACCAAACATGGTGGTGACTTACTGAGACACAAGCAAGTGTGAACAGCTGGCCTGTAGTGCCTCCAACTGCAGCCTGCACTGCTGAGGAGGCACCAATCCACAGGTCTAAGTTCAAAGCAAAAATTAAAAGACTTCCCAAACTCATGGGACAGGCGGAGGCTCTCCAGTTGGGGCAGGGAAGGGCAGCATGCTGGCTGCTGGGAGGCTTGGCCCAGTAAACACAGCTGCAATATTGACAAATTGGACCAGGAAAGGTCGTCTGAGCTACAGTGGTTGTTCCTCTCAGTGTAGAGAGGCAGCCGGTGCTGTACAGCCTGACTGTAAAATGCCTGAGAAGCAAATGCCTTGCCATGCTAACACTGATCTGTAGACAGTTCTGAAGCTCTGGATATCTTCATTTCCATGAGTCATGTCCCTGAGAGGTACCAAGGGGAGGGGATTCTAGTGTATGCGAATTCAGGGGTGGGAAATGCAGAAAAGCACTGTTTTTTTTCCTCTCTTTTTCAAGTTAGCTTTGCACTTTGCATTGTTTTCCCAAACTGCATAGCAGCTTACATGTAGTGTCTGAGACACTGGGGCCACGGAAATCAATGGGGCTTCATGAATTCCAACAGCAGCACCAGTGAGTGCTAATTAAGCTGCTGTGCAGAAAGGTCCCTTTCAAAGGACTCTCTCACTCTGGTCCTGTGGCTGCTGTTTTATAGAGCTGTATCATAGCACGATCTGCTTGATTTAAAGCATCAACTGCTGGGTGGAGCAATGGTCAATACCACCTTTCTCATTAAAAAATAGGAAGGATAAAAAGTTAAAGACTTGAGACAGGCGAGCACAATTGCATTCATGCAGCATGTTTTGTTGCACTCCTCTTAACAAGACAGGAACTTCAGGTGTGCAGGAGTGGCATATAACAGGGGTGGAGCTGGAAGCAGGTCCCTTTCACCCCCCACACCCTGCCAGCTACCAAGCAGGGTATCTCTGGAAGGAGACAAAATGACAGCCTGGAAGTGGGCCGGGGAACCATGCCCTAAACCTTCCCCTTACTCAAGTACATCTCAGCTGCATTTTCTTTGTGTAACGAACACACCAGAACAGCACACACAGATGTAAAGCTTTTGTTCTGCCAGATCTGTTTTGAGTGAATACACGGCAAAAAGCTTTACACATCTGCATCTGTCCTGGTGTGACTCGTAAGAAAAGATGGAGACAACCACAACAGAAGAGTCCGCTGCATGTACAGGTAGCCAGCCTACAGCTCCTCATAGTCCCCACCTCCTCGTGGCTTGCTCATGCTGGCTCCTCCTCCAAGAAAAGCCTCCAGTTCATCTATCTCATTGTTTTTCTCCTTGCTTCTCTTCTTCTTTTTCTTTTTCTCCTCTTTGCTCTCCTCCTTCTCTTTGCTCTTCTTGTGTTTGCTTTTCTTTTTCACAGACTTCTCCTCTTCCTGCAAAATGAGAGAATTTTAACTAGTAAATCCTCTGAGCATGCCAGTAACCCAGCATATATCGCCCTGAAACTTGGCTCTGATGGGAACCTTGCTTAGGGAGAAGCATCTACCACCAAGGCTGGCTGGGACCCCTCTGTGAGTTTGGACAGAAGAGAAGCAAGACCATCTGGTTTTTATGTAGCAATTGTCTGTCAGGCAGTTTGTGCCTGACAATACCACATTACTGGACAAGCAGAAATGTCAAAGATGAAGCCTCCTGCAGACTTCCCTCACTGTCCCTGAGATTAGCTCTGTCTGGGATCTCCCTCTGCTTGGAAAAAGCCACGGTGCTGTAACAGACTGCAATCAGCAGAGATGCACTGCTCTAGTTAGTCCTGCATTTTACAAACTCACACACTGCCTTTTTAAAAGCCAACTGTTCTAAAAGTTTGCTTTTAAGCTGCAAAGTGGTTAATGGTCGGCAGAGCCCATGGAGCACAGCTCTGGCTGCAGGCTGCCAGAATGGAAGGCAGTCCACGCGGTGCACAGAGCACGCTGTGGGTAGCTACCCCTTTCCTTGGCTGCTAGACAATATGGCAGATCAACTCCGAGGAATTAAATAGTACCTCTTTGCTTTTCTTTTTCTTCTTCTTTTTCTCCTTAGAAGCATGTTTATCTGTTCAAATAAACAAACAAAAAAACAATACTGTTTTAAGTCTTCACAATCCACAAGCCATGTGATTCTGCCCTGACCCTATTTCTCAGAACACAATGCTGTCCTGAAGCCACATGCAAAGGCAATCCTTATTTCTCAGGACAAACTGTGACCCCTTAGAAACTAACATAGGTTCCAGCAACAGGTCCTAATTTGACTAGATGGAGCTAGCTTAATTATGCGCATTAGATTGTCTATTTTATTTTGTGTTACGAACATCTGGGTGTTCACTGTATCACAGCCACTGAAGAAACAAACACAGAGACCAGACCTGCAAACTGGTCTAAAGGCCAAACTGGGCACCAGACTAATTCCCAAACTGAAGAAGAGCTACTGGGAACAATTTGCCTCTGGCCACTTAATATTTGAAGGCATACGGAAATCCCATTGGAGCAGACTAGCAGGCTAGTACTCGTTGTTCAAGCTGCATACGGAAATTATGTCACCCTGAGGCCAAAGTGCCACTGCTGCAGTTCTGCTCTACAGCAGTGGCTATTTTCACTGTATCAAATGAGCCCCAGAGCCCATCATTGTCAAAACGTTTGTCCCAGCTTATCGTGGCTGATCGCTCAGCCACTGATTTGACTGCTGAACTTCTACAGACTCCTTGAACAGGAGAGTATTTATTTGGCTTTACACAGGAGGCTTTGTAGCTGCACCACGTTTCGCAAGGTGGTATTTGATACCTATGCAGTCTTCCCCTCAGCTGACATGTAAATCCAAGTCAGCCATGAAGAACCCTAACTGCTGGTCAAGCTCCAACTGACTGGATTACCGAGGTATGTTTTTATACTTATCCCAGACAGAGGAGACAGGAGGAACCCATAGTGGATTTTTACAAGTGCTAAATGGAAGTTTAATTATTGACCTGGGCCTCTGCAGATACACTTCTACCTATTCCAAGTTGTGCTGCTCAGCAAGAAAAAATCACAAGCCAATGAAACCATCACGGCCTGTAATACCTCACACTTCTGTAATAGCTTTTCAATGATAAACCTCACTCAGGTTGCTTCTGTTACCCCTTAAATTTTTAGCTTGTCATATTTCTGGGTGACATCAGGGACAGATGCTTTGCAGCAATGCCAAGAGAGTAGCAATCATTTGCACAACTAAAATTTGTTCCCTCAGGGGACTGGGGGAAAATAAAAAGCCCAAGGAGTGCTTAGGTTATAACCAGAAACTCACCCCAACTTTCCCTAAAGTAGGAGAGGAAACTGGCAGGGTATGTCACAACATTTTGCTCACATTGATCCAAATTCTTGAGGAGGTGGACACTGCAATGCTGAGCATCAGTTCCCAGGCATGCAAAATTAAACAGGAAGCCTTACACAGAAGATGTGCTCCTGCTTCCAGCTGGGACAGAAACAATACACGGCTTATGCCATGGATGAGCCAAATTCTCCCAACCCCCATGGGGAAAAACACCAAGTTATTTATGTTGTGTTAAACCACATTAAAGACTCACACAGGGCATGGTATTTTGGAAGTTGCACGGTATTTTATTTAGTGCAAATTGCTTTGCTTACACCCTGGAACCATGTTGGGAAAAACAGGCACCTGAAAAAGAAAATCAACAAGAGTGGAAATGTGGTGTGACCGTTACCTTCTTCACTGCTCTCCTTCGGACCAGCTTCTTCCAAACCCAAACCAAAGAGATCTGAGTCATTTTTCAGTTTAAATGAGTGGACTGTTGATTTCACAGGCTGGGGTGGCTTTGCCAACGAGGCATCATCATCAGATATTTCAGACAGATCTTCCCGGACAGGGAATTCATCCTAGAGACAATAAAAGACTGACAATGCAGACAGGTCTTTCAAACAAAAATCTCTAAATATTTTGTATACGGAGATGTCAGCATGTGCGAAGGAGGGAAGGAAATGGTAGCTGAACTGAGCTGTTATTGTCTGAAAATCAATGACTATGATGCTGTAAGCTCTATCTATTTCTTGCTACGGTAAAATGGCTAGGTAGCATTGATCCTGGAAAGCACACTGATAACTTATCATTCATGACACCAAAATCAAATTCCTGACATAAAAGGATTAAACGAGACTTTCAACCGTGTTAGCTCAACAACACCAGCCTTTACTTGCCCTGGTGAGGCACCTCTGTTTTGGGGAAAATCAAATATAAATAGCTGAAAACAACTCCAAATTTGACAGAATAAACCTTTCCTGTGTAGCTCTGGGGGGTCTAGCACACCAGAGGCAATATGCAGCAGGGCCAAGAAAGCAGTCTGTTTGCAGAATAAATCTGTTCATCAAGTCAAAAGGGAATGTGCTCCCAGTGCAAATTTTCCTCTTCAGTGTGGGCAGAAACAGAATGCTGCAGAGACTGGATATCACCCCCCAAATCCTCTGCCTCTCTGCACAATGGGAATGGAAATGAAGTTCCATATTCTGCTGTACGTGCAACTAATCCTCTTCAGAATTTGTTAACCTTTTTCTTTATATCCTCCAGACTGACCATAAACACCTCACACTGCTGATGATTTAGGCAATGTTCCCCTCCTCCATGCTTAATGGAGGTGTTTTTACTGCCTCACCTTACCAGTACACCTTGTACTTGAAAAGCATTCATAAGTTGAGGGGCATCTCCCTGACACTTGCAACGGCAAGTTCTCTCACAAATCCCATTTCTCATCATCATTTGTTACAGGTACCATCACAGTTACAAAAAGTAAACTCAGTCCAAATGGTTTCGCTTTTATATTAAGATACCAGGAAAAGCAGGTACTGAAATGCTAAATGAATGGAAAATTACTTTATACAAACACATGACCCATAGCCACAGGGAAAGAAACTGGGACAGCTGTCTTTACTGCAGGTTTCTGGAACGATGCAAACATATAAAACACTCCCAAAAAACAGCTGGCCTAGACACCTGGGGTACCTCAGAACAGCAACTGTCCATCCCAAATCATGATTTTCAGTTCCTACAGAGATTGCTCTGCTGGCTGTGAGTGCAGATCACTGAAATCAGCAGTACCTAGAGTCACAGCAGCAAATTCTTATGAGCACAGGGAAGATGCTTGCATTATCTCTGTCTTTTAACACACGACAGGCTAGGGACAGGAGCCAAAGGGACTGCTGCTCACATACATCATAGACATTTTACAGCTAACCTGGCTATAATGGAAAGATGCCCCTCTTCTTGGGTAGATTTTCCTACTTCTGTAAGGAGCTTTGCCAAGCAAATTTGGTATGGCCTTCTGATTGCTGCACTGACTCTCAGGAGCTCACTTGTTCTCTCTCTCTAGTATGCACACACTTCTACATATTAAACTTCAGGTGAAAATCCACCAGCTTAGTACTTCATACCTTCCACACTACCTGACTGACCACACTCTGGATTTACTGAGAATAAACAGCACATTAAAATCTGTGAGCACAAACCTTGTTGCTGCATGGCTTCACCAATCACAGCGTTAGTGGGTTTACGCTTAAATCAATTTCTTCAGGTTGCTTAGCACCTGACTTGCTGTGACTGCTGCTGAGAGACTGGCAGAGCAGATGAAAGCTCTGCTCAGTGAGATGCCTCAACACTTAAAGCTCAGCTCTGCAGCAGTGCACACCGATTCTTGCATGTTATTTACCATTTTCTTCCTCTGGCTGTCAGATTCCTCACTTTCAAAGTCTGGGTCATCCATAACGAATGAGAGCATTTGAGTAGCGATTGGTCCCTCTTGATCACTGTCAGACTCCTCAGGCTTTTCCTCTTTGACCGCTTTCAGTTTGAGAGCATGTCCTTTGCTTTGGGAAGTGGTCTTTGGGGCCTGGACCGCTGCTGGGGTGGTGGCAGCAGCTGGCAGACTAGTGTTGAGCTTGCTGCTGCTGTTTCTTTCAGACACAGAATGTGGAGGTAAACTGTCAGGAGGCTTCGGGTCAGTTGCTTTGGTCAGTACTGCTTCACTCTGTGGTTTCACAGAATTTCTGGAAGACCTGAGAAGAAAAAAAGAGGTTGACAGATCCTGTCCACACCACCATTCTGTGATTCTGTGAAGCAAAGCACAATGACCAATTAGTAGCTGAGCATGCCTCAAGGGCTTCAGCGTGCATCTCAACAGGAGATGTAAGAGATGCAGCTCATCCTGTGTGTGTGTGAATGTGCATTTGAACACACAGCACTCAGATGGTGAAAGTATTTCTGGCAGTAAGTCAAATGCTGAATGTTCTCATGTCTCTGAGGATGCTGATGTACGGGTGCCTGCATTGGTGGGCCAAATCCAGTCATACTACCCACAGCGTATGGTACGTGGAGAATATGATTCAGTTCATCGTTCTCCAGCACAGGATGTGGTGAATGACTTCCACACCCACTGCAAGACTTGATACCTCTCTGCCCTCCTCACACTGCTATTAACAGACTTTCAGGAGCTCGATTACAATCTCTTGTTCAAACTTGAGAAAAAGGCTGGGCCATTCCCAAACAGAAATGTACCAGTGACCAAAGAAACACAGCGCTCAAAAGCTGCACTTAGGTGTGATGCAGCTGTACTGTAATGACAGCTACTAGTACCACAACCCCCCTCAGAAGATGCTGCACAAAGCAGTTCCAGCTCAAGTAAATCCAGATTCAACTTAAAGATGAAGATAAAGATGAAGGGCTCCAGAGATGCCACGATTCCACAGAGCTGCACAGAAGTCAATGGCAGGACTGAGAAGAAGCCCAAGTTTGCCAGCACAATCCCACACTTCAGGATGTGCTTCGTACCTTTTTCTTTCATGTTCTGTGTCAATGCTTTCATCAGGTATGAGTATGACCTTAGAGTCCTTAACCTCTTCCTCCTCCTCACTGGACAGGGTGATGTTCTTGCTGGGCACTCGCTCTGTTGCCAGCACGGGTCTGCTGGGGATTTTGTCATCCAGGTCTAGGTCGTCTTGGAAACCCGCCACCATAGGGTTCCCCCCAGGTGCCTCTCCATCACTGCAAAGTAGACGATGATTAGACACAGCACCCTGAAGACATGGTAGGACAGACATGCCTCACCTTGAAAGCACAGTGCCACTTGCCATGCTTTTAGAGCCAATTTCAGGCCTACCTTTCCCCTGTCCAGGGCAGCTCTGCTGCATGCCCCCAGCCCACTGCCCCATTCACGCTGCACCTGCTCCCTGTGGGCTACAAGGGTGACACAAGCCCAGTACCAAAACATGTCACAAAAGGATGTGTCACATGGTGGCTTTTACTACTCAAGGCTAAGATGAGTAAGCTTTAGCACTGTAGAGCAGCCTGTTTCTTCAGCAGGGCCTCTATCAGAACATCCCTGGTCCAACACACAAGGATCAGCCAATTGAAGAGTGGGAACCGCCTGCCTCGATCCTCACATCCTGTAATTAAGCCTGATCACATACTGCCACTATTGTGGAAATTCACTTGCAGCTATTAGCTTCTTGGAATGATTTCTGTTTCTCTGGTGCTCCCTGAAGCAGGCAGCTATTCAGACACCATAACCATGCTTTGACATTTCCCAAAATAAATTAACCTGAGCACTTTTAGAGCTAAGAGTCTGCCAGGCTCCATGAATGCAATACAGTTATGTATTCAGAGTCATCCTGATAGAGCTTCTCAGCTGAAATTACCAGCTGAAGGGTTCTTGTCTGGATTTTCCCAGGCCTCAACAATTTTAATACTTTCTGATGGATTTACTCAGGTCAGGAATACAGATATTTTTCAGTCTCATCTGATGAACCTTTGTGTTACCTTCCCCCATTCTATTTGCTTTATCTGCAACAGATACTCAGTTCCTTCCTGACAATCTACTGTATATGATACCCACTCCACTGTCCTGTTGACTCGATATGCACTGTACAAACACAGAATTCATTTTTACGCAGAGCCAAAAAAAATAAGGTTATGGCTTAAAACAGATTACATTTTAGAGTCACAAAAGGAACCACCAAAAACTACAATCCTTAGTCTGGCAGATGGTGCCAGCAGACAGCCAGCACAGAAAGAGACAGTGGAGGATGCTGTGCTGATGGGATAAGAAAGGCCAAGGCACTAACACCGTCCACCTGACTGTACTACTCACTTGGGCTCTTCTTATGGCAGTTACTTTTTACATGTTAATTTTAAAGAAAAATGTAGCATTTGTGACAACTGAGAGTGCAGCATTTGTGACATAAGGGGCACTTAGCTTATCACAACTAGCACAGTACTTTAAGAGTGACTACAACTACTGCTTGTCTGGGTAACAGCATGAAGATCAGGACTAACATCCGTTCCCTCCTGCTTTCCATGTTGAGTCCTGAAATGCAGCTCTGCTTTCAGGACTCAGAGCTCAGCTCCCAGCGAAGCAGAGGCAGGCTGCTCAAGAACCCCTTCATCATTAACACTGCTGCTCTCATACTGAGCCAGAAAGGAGGGACACAGCCTGTCCCACACAAAGGAGAAGAAAACTGCTGTTCAAAGCAGCCTCCAAGTACCACACTGGCTGGAGGAATCACAAGTGAGAGATTTCTGAGGTATGTAAAACACTGGCAGTGTTTTCTCTATAAATGTGCTGAAAAGAAAATGGAATCACACCCTAAAAAATGGCAGCATATTATCTTGAACAAGTGACACGGTATTTCTGTAACATGTCACCACTCTGTAAGAAGCATAAGACTGTTCTATTGCCACTGTGCTTCCACTGCACAGCATACTCGACTTGCAGCCTCTAAAGCATTCCCAGTTTGAAGAGAACATCTACGTGTGTACGCACACACATGCAAAGTGGGTCAGCTCCCTTTGCAGTGAATACACTGCCTCCCTGTATAACTTCCACACAAATCATTAAGCGACAGCTTAAGAGCAAAACAAAGAAGTGAATATATGTCAGGAAAATATCTGCTGCAGTATAAACAAGGCCTGACAATGCAAAATTAGTAGCAGCTTGTGGTCCTGAGATTCCAGCTGGAAGGAAGTCAGAGCATGCAAAAACAAGCACATTGCACCGCTCTCGCCAACACTTGACACACTGCCAAGCCTGCGTTAGTGTTGAGCCAACATGTTTGCAGGCACAGGTACCCACCAAAAATGACTATGCTCGTGGAGGTCTGTATGAGTTACTGACCAAAGAGCACATCAGGGTTTCCTCAGAGCAAGCTCTCCATCATGTGCATGGAGCAGCCTCTGGTGATGAAGCAAATCCTGCTGCAGTCTGAGCGTATGCTCTCAAACCTCGCTTGACAAGTATCCCACCAGCCCCGCTGCACAGCTAGAGGATCCAGCCCCACCAGGAGCCATCAGAATCCTTTTGCCACATCAGTTCTTGTGGCTAGAGAAGAGGAAAAACCCGAACTCTAATAAAGCAGATAAGCTGAGGGTATCACATGCCACAAGGTGAACCTGCATGCCTTCATTCCAGGAGATGGGGGTCTTCTAGTGTGCACCAAACAGTGCCCTCAAGTCTCCTTGCTTTGTCTAGCACAACTGGGTACCACTATGTATAAAACAGAGGCGATAAAAGCAAAGAACCAATTAGAAGTCCTTCAGATACAAGACATCTAATCAATGCTTATGATAAATGTCTAGTGACATGGAGAAAACTCAACAGGAATCCTGTTAGCATCAGCATAAACTCACTTTCAAATAGACACCTGCAGTTTATCCATGGACTCAGGACAGCCTGAGCCAGCAGGAGGGAAGAGGGCAGTCTGGAGTCAGACTAGCTCCTCTAATGCAGTCACATACACACCGGCACTGAGTATCAAGCTAAAGAGCATCAAAGTAAGTTCTGAAGCAGCAAACTGGAATAATTGAACTGCCTTCCTAATCAACTGCTAAGGAAACTGACTTGGTGAGTTCTCTTTACTGCAGGCTGGAGAACCATAAAATGCCATTAAACAAAGTGCAGGACTCCATTAATCTCTGCAGATCTGCACTGGGATTTAGCTATAAGAACACCAGGAGACATCAGTACACACTGAAAGTCTGAGCAGTGATCTGATCTTTGGGCAAGAAGTTCTTTTTTTCAGAGGCACAACCTCTTTCCTCACTGCTATCATGCTTCAGAAAAAATACATTTTTTCTAACACCACTGCTCTGTGTAAACTCTTGCTCCACTGTTTAGAGAGCTGTTATGGAATGGAGGATGTGAGAAGTTCACATAACATCACTGAAAACAATAACCCTGAATTCCCAATGTAACTAAAATGTATGAGAAATATCAAAATTTACAGCCTCTTTTTGAAGCTTAGAAAGGAAAAGCAAACAAGTTCTTATACATGGAAGCAAGCACAACACTGAGTTCAGGACATGGTTCAGTTACACACCATCCTGCTTCTAACGACAAGAAGTAACTACTTCTGCTTCATGTATGAAATGCACTGTGCACTAAGGGCTTCTCACACGAGCTAACTGCGAGACTCCTACTTACAGTCAATAAGGAAATACACCTTATTCAGGTAAGAGAAGTTAAGTCTAGGAATAAGAGAAGTTAAGTCTAGGAATATTTGACACAAAGCCCATTTTCCTGCTCTGTCTTGCATGGTTCTTCAGTTTAGGAGATTACACTTGGTCCTAACACCCAGAGGAAATGCTGGCAAGCTTAACACTCAGATCTCTGCTTTAAAATGTTCAGGAAACAGGAATGCATCTCTCTAGAACGTTCTTAGGCTTTGTTCCTCACTCACATTCAAGGGGGATGCAACTTCTAGTATGTCTGTTTTTTTAAAATCAATGACATCTCTACTAGGTTTCAGTGGTTTCACAGAACTGTTGAGTTCTTTAGGTCCGAGATAAATTTCTGCAGCAGCAGATTTTGTTACAACTACAATAATCTAATTATTACAGTAGAGGAGTAGAGGCTAATTATCGGAGACGGTGCTTACAGAACTCTTACGCTGCTCCTTGGCACCACGGGGTTGTAACTGGGATCCTCAATCACATCTGTTATTGCAGGTGATGGACAGAATCACATAGCACAGCTCTGAATTTCAGCATGCCTGGTTTATTGTGGTGGGCCCTTTTTGGCAAGAAACAGAACGTAAAATTGCCACACAACCAAGAAAACTGTGCAAACTACATAAGAAATCAAAGCAAGACAAGGATGCCATGCTGCAGAGAAGTATCAAGCACCTGAATTCTCAAGGATGTGCTGCAAGGTCTTCTCCCAGGGAAGGAGAGCTATTCTAACAGTAGATGATTACCACTGTTCATCAAAAGATGAAGCTGTGAATGAGTGTCCTCTCTGCGCCCAGTGGAAGCCCAAAGGTATCTCTCTTTTTGCCCCAACCAGCTTGTATGCTGAAAGGCTACCAAGACTGGGAACAGAACACAGAAGGGCTTCATAACAGTTGAGAATGTGACAACTCTACAGGCAAGGAACGGAGCTCATCACACAACTGCTTGAGATGTTTGGATTTTATACACCTATTTGCTTCCAATAACTGACGCTTATTAGAAGAGAAGCCTGTGCTAAAGACCCAGCGTCCTTCCCACAGCAAGAACTGCAGCTAGAAAGCTCTAAGGGCACTCCAGGACCCAGTCCTTCAGCAAACCCCAGGAAGGTCAGGCTTGGCTCTCCTGACATCTCTTTGTTAAACACAAAAATAACCCAGCTTGGACACAGCTGCAAGCAAGATACATTGTAGGCCATCATGTTTCTAGCAACTACTGTGTTTTTTCTTATTTTCCTTAAAATAAATAAATAAATAAATTAAAAACATCTATGTGTTCTACTGTCATAAGGGATGGTGATTCAGGCTGACCTGCATTAGGCAGGCACTGAGCTTCACACACAGCACTGATTTCAAGTTGTTGTGGTTGAACCGAAGAACGCTGAATCATACCAAAGATGTCAAAAGATGCAGAATCCACATCCACAGACAAGCTGTATAAGTGTTTAATTACTCTTCTAGTTAATCCAGTGGTGATGACAAGAGGCAGCAGGCATAGACTATTCTAAGCAGATGGATACAGAGCCTAAGAGTACTCTTGGGCCACCTCTCAAATGACAGCCTGCTTTCAGCCAGCCTTGCTGAACATCCTCTTGTCAGAGCAGCTTGGTATACCACAATCCCTTTCCTAGATAAAAAAATGAAATCAATGAAAAAAAAATAATAAAAATAATACTAAAAAAAGAAAATCCAGCCTCCATAAGCTCAGCTCTCTGCCATTTGAAGGATACTGGGAAGGGACGTTAGAAATGGACAGAGGAACAAGAAGGCTTTCCCTAAGACTTTTCTGGAATCTGCAGGCAAGCATGCAGAGACATTTCCAAAGGAGCACAGCCATTTCCATCCTTCCAGAACCCCACTGAGCCATGGAGTGCCTCCAAGGGTCCTCCAAAAACCACAGTCCTCCCCATAATGCCTCCAATATGGCAGTATCAGGCCATGAAGGAACCTGTCCATTCTTTGGGCCTCAGCAGCGGCAAGCTATTCAATAGGCAAAACAGAAGAATCCTGCGAAGTGCGTCAAGTTCCATAAGGAAAATACCCCAAACGTTTCATCACATTGGTTAGAAGGGAAAACCCTTCCTGGTACAAAGCAACCCAGTGGTTTATCACTGGCCATGAAAGGAAGATAGCAAAACCAGGAAGGTGATTAACTAGCTTTTACTGCCGTTCCCCTGATTCCCAGGAAGTAGTGTGCATCATTAAAAGGGAGACAGTAACAGACAGAAAGGAATAGGGGCAGTTAATTGCTAATTGCTCTGCAGTCCCTTTCTGAACAGTTGTAATAGGTTAGCTAGGTCTGAGCAATTATTCAGATAGCACATCCTGGTACATCCCTGTCTTGCTCTTGCTCCACCCTCTTTCCCTTACCTTTCACTATCAATACGGTGTTTAGTCTGTAGTTTCCCTTTGTCCTTCTGTGGAACTGGGTCTTCTAGAAAGCTGTGATCCAGGCTGTCATCAGGAACAAAGTCCTCCACACTCTGTACTTTTGTAGGGGCTTCAGGACGGGGAGGAGGAGTAGCAGCAGCATCTGTATTAGCAACAGCAGTTGTAAAACAGAGTTCACCACAAGCAAGACAGAAATCTGATTTCCACAAATCTATCCTGTCCAGGGCCCCTTTAGCACACAGATAACAGCCACAAAGCAGGACCTCAGCTACGCAGCAAGGGAAGAGCAAAGCTATGAACAAGATACAGAAACCAGTCCAGAATCTCACATGAAGTCATTCACAGACCTCGTGCAGCCACTGTGGTTTACAAAGCACAAGGCTGATCCAGCCTCCTAGATGAGTCTGAAAATCTCTTTAGAATGGTAGCTGATTCTGCTGTACAGTGAATACCACAACTGACTATACCACAACCAGATTTTTGTACTTACGCTGTATGCATCACTCCTGTGTTATGTCCCTTCATTATGCCTTCACCTTTTCCAGACTGTTCAGTTCACTCATTCACTTCCTCTTGCTTTTTAAACTGTATCTGTCAAAGGCAGGATTGTTCATACTGTGCTTCTAAATGCCCTATGTTACCAAAAGCTCAAGAGCTACTGCAAATAAAGACTTGCTTTAACACAAATTATGTGTAGAGACACCTTTACCTATCGTCAAGGTATCAGGATGAAAGACTCTTGAAGTCTAGAGAGATTAATATTTTCAGATTTG
The DNA here is from genome assembly GCA_011076525.1 of Nettapus auritus. Taxonomy (NCBI): domain Eukaryota; kingdom Metazoa; phylum Chordata; class Aves; order Anseriformes; family Anatidae; genus Nettapus; species Nettapus auritus. The sequence goes on from CM021781.1 coordinate 435,873, forward strand.
CAGTATTAAATCTTTTTCTTCTGCCTGGACCGCACTTCATACCTAGGCTTTTTTGGGTGAGCAAGCTCTCTATACAAATACAGATTTTGCCCTAATAGCGCAGCTTTTGGTTTACTTCTGCATACGAATAGCAGCGTTACTAATGTCACTGAGCATCTTTGGTGTAAGAAAAAAGGTGGCCAAAAGAATTACTGCTGCAAGACTTCAATGGAAATGTTAAGTAACAGCTCCCACAGAAAACACCAAGTATTACTTTGTGATAGTGATTTTCAACTGCTTTCCAATTAGCTAGTCCCTAAACATGTTCCAGTAGAGGTGCAGACCCCTGGCACACTATATAAATATAACAACAGATCAGTTTTTCCTTGCTGCCTTTTGCAACCCTCCTAAGAAGCACTCCAGCGATCCCAGGACTGCAGGCCACAAGCCTAAAGAGGTCTTGAGCTAGATTAGGTGGTAGACCAAACCTAACTAGATTTGGTGGTAGTCTTTTTTATACATATCCATATGACCTTTTTTTTTTTTTTTTTTTTGCCAACAAGGCATCTCTAACATTTTCTCCTCTTTTATTGTTTGTTTCTGGATAGGAAGAGTCATAAACAAACTGGAATGGGTGTACTGTGTCATACCTGGTAACAGATTCAGGATGCAGAACATTGTGTACAAATCTAAAACTGAAAGATTTCAACATCTGAAACTGCAAACCATGTTCCCAGCACCTCCTCCTTTCTTTCTGTGGGTGTCTCGAGAGTACTGTGAGCTCTAGGGATTGACAGTTTGAGAGGGAAAGTATTTCCAAAGGGTGATTCAAACCATGTCACGCTAATAATTTTTAGGCAGTGCCAGCTCTGCAACTCCAGTCAGCTTCACAAACAAAGTGAATGCGACAGGCAAATTAAGGTCCAGATCAGTAAAAATGAATGCAGCAAACCTCTCAGTGCTTCTGCCCTGCAACTAAATCTAGTCAGGGTTTGGACTGAATGCTGTGCCACTCTGCTCCATTGTTTACTAGTGCTAAGGAAGAAATCAAGGCAGGCTTCTCTCCTCCTCAGACCATCTTCTAAGGAGCTTATTTCCCTGGAGGGAAATCCATTGCAGAGCCTGGACTTACGTGATCATTTCTGGGTGAATAACCTTTAAAACAAGCACTCTGCTGCTTTCTGTTAACACACAGGAGCTCCTCTGAGCTGCCAGACTTTTGTGAAGACAGTGCTTCAAACGGCTTCCCTGATGTTTTTTTTTTGTTGTTGTTTTTTTGCTGTTCAAGAGGCGTATGTGCTCCTGCTGACAGTTATTTTATTAGTGTCCCCTGGGTGCTTAGTACCTTCCTCATGAAGCACACTACAGCCCCTGTCCAGCTGGCTGGACAGTCCCTGTCCAAGTCCAACACAGAGACAAACCAATACGCCAATCAGGAGAGAAGAAGCAAGTGACCATGTAGCTCTCCTTGGACGTGCTGCACACAAACAGGGCCTGGGTTTCTCAGACAACTGTCTTCTTGGCCTCTCACTGCGGAAAAGCAGAAAAAAAAAAAACACAGAAACACCCATGCGTGACATCCTGTCTAGACCTACCTGGCTGGGGAGGAGAGGGGTCTGGCGCAGGAGATGTCCCAAAAAGACGTGAAATGATGCTGCGCTTCGGAGGCGGGGCTGCAGCTGGAGGTGCTGGGGAGGTGGTGGCTGGTAGAGGCGTATGCGGCTGCTGAGCCTCGGGTGCAGGCACTGGTGAAAAAGATGAGGGGGGTTCAGGAGAGATGGCAGAGCTTGTGGAAAGCGGCTGTGGTGGCTGTGGGGTGCCAGGGCTGGAACTGCCCGTCGAAGTGGAACTTGGAGGTACTATGGGTGACTGAGAACCAGAGGAAGGGCTTTGCCCATTAGTTGTCGGTGGTGATGTGTGTCCTCGGCTTCGGGCTTCCATCATTTCAAGGAAGCTGTAGGAAGATAAATTACAAATATAAGTAATGGAGAAAATACGCTCAACAGAGTACAATGCTGTGCTGCTTCGGCTACATGCTGAACTGGGAGGTACAGGTCTGCTTTCAGAGCTACCACAACTCCCTGGGTCACGATAAATCTGGTTCACCCATGTGTGCTAAAGTCACATGATCTGCACGATGGTGTGGAGAATCCCAACCTGTTTTGCACTGCAGGATGAAACCTACATTTGTAATGCTGCTGGGAACTCCCTGGATAGATAGACTATAACAATGTGCCAGGGCTTGGAACTCAACCTTAAGTCAGTAGTTGGACGTGTGTCTCTAAAGGAGAAAGCGCTACATGAATGGCACATTTCTATATTCTGCAGAAGAGATCAAAGTGTTCAGGAAATCTTAAATACTATGAAAACCTCTTCTTTCAGCCAAGAATGGATTTGTGAGGAGAATCCTTGAATTATAAAAAAACTATCCAGAGGCTCAGAGGACTGGCTGCAATTATTCTCACAACATGCAGATTTATGTGCAGTCTCTTCCTTTGTACACACACACCATGTGTGGGAGCCATTTGAACCAAGCAGCAGACGCTCTGAAGCAAACTGCGGTCCTGGCTGGATTCCTGACTCAAAGAGCATTAAAGCCTGTAGTGTCAGAAGGGGTGAAATGCTCCATCCTTTTGAAAAATGAAACCAAGTCTGATCCTGCTGCAGCCTCCTTCTGCAGCCCATTTGGTTAACAGTCTTTTCACAAGCTCGATGGAATGACAAGGCTTTTTCTATTGAATGGTCTCAAAGTAAGATCTGTTACATGTAGCACAAAGATACACAGACAAGATACCTGAAGTGTATCATGTATAAAATCTAGCAAATGTCATGGTCTTGTTTCCTTTCATTAAGCCCAATAAACTCATGTGCACAGAGGCTCTAGGTCCAACTGCTTCTGCAAGACAGATTTGGTTGTGCTCCAGGCAATGAATATGTTGAAATGGAGACTGCTCTCCATACAGGGAGCACAACCTTGTCCTGCAGGGAGTTCCGACAGACAGACACCTTCACTGGAATGATTCCTAAGCAGAAGCAAACATTGTGGGTAAAAGATTCTACAACTTACTTGAGATATCATTTTCTATTTTAAGGAGCAACCTAATACATGTTCCTGAAACAAAGTAATATACTTTGTGACCACAAGATGTCAGAGCCCTAGTGAAAAAAAAAAAAACAAAAACAGGAGGCTGCTAGTTAAAACGGAAAAACTAGCTAAAGAGAGGATAAAGGGCAGCACTAAAAAGTGCTATTTGATAGGAAAGAAGTCCTTGGTAGAGTTCCTCAAGAGTTGGCCTTGAGGTGTATTTTAGTATTTCAGTAAGTGGTACAAGGACCACAGATATGTTCATGAAGTTGCAAGTAGGAGTTCATCAACACAGAAGACGGGGGCAAGATACAGAAAGAACTGGACGACTGCGAAAAGCAGAAATGTGAAGGAATTCAACAATGCAAAGGAAACAGTCATCTGCTCAAGGGCTAGGGAACAGGTCTTCTTGCTCCAAGTTCACCACGTCTGCATGGCTAGGAAAGACTCGCCTTGCTTGTTCCAGAAGACCAGGCCAGAAGACTACAACTACGCTACACTGCAGTGCTGCCTGTGAGGAGCAGGGAAGTAGCCAGGCTGTCAGGTGGCCCCTTCTCTGCCTCTCCCCTGAGACTGCTGTCAAGGCAGCTAAATTAGTGCTATGCTAACCTATCTGGTGCTTCCACCAGGATCCTGAGCAAGGCTTACACGTTTATTCTACCTATGCTGAGTACAACAAAACAAGCTCCCATCAGAATTGCAATCAGAGCACGTGACAAAGCATCCATTCCAGCATCCTCCCTCCCAAGGGACTCGTAGCTGGGGTGAGCTGTGCAACAACACCTCCCGCTGAAAATGATGCATGGATTTGTCACATGACAAACAGAAAACACAAAGGAGTTTAACTCTTGCACATACAAGTACAGATGTCTCTGGAGACAGTACCAGGTTTGTTTGGAAGGTGCGCAATGCATCACGCACAGAATGCAAGACTTTAACAGTGTATTTTCAATGCATGTCCTTCACCGTGCTGTGGGACCGAGGAATTACACATCACTCCATTCTTGACAAGGTGGTCACAATACACAGAGTTCAGCATCCCCCACGGCAGACTATGCACTGCATTTGTGGTGAAGGAAAGATAAACCAAGGAAGGGTACCTGTAATTCAGCCCTTATCCCAGTAAGTGAATGCTCTGAACCCACAAAATTGCTGTGGCATGAACAACTATCCAAGACGCTTGCCTGCACAGGATGTGCAGCTCTGCAAATCTACACCAGAAGCACCGAGTGATAAATTCCATCAGCTCGCGCCTCCAAGCTTGGATTCAGGGCTCCTGATGAGCTGAAGGCAGGATGGCTGAATAGTTCTGCTTCGTGGTACTGATTCCTGATCCCAAGTCCTGCTCAGGGTTAAAGACATACCTCTCAACTGTGGAGAGAAATGAATGCCAACTGATCTACATGCACCCCCACTCCTGTTTATAGCAACAGTGCTCCCGGCTGGAAGGCCTGAAAGCTTGGTTGCTGCTACAGCCAGCATCCGAGGTACCAGTGCCAGTTCTGCTTGCTCTCTTGGCTGGGCTGAGCCTTCTGGCTATGAGCAGCTCTGCCAGTCTGTGTGAGCACCTAACTCACCAAGGCTACATGCAAACAGAACTGAACAACTGCTGCATTATTGATCACGACACTGTCCCACAGTCAAGGCAGCTGGGTGACTCAGGTAGGATAGGACTATTGTGTACTGAAGACTACGGAACGGGATCCTGCGTGAAGTACATACAAAGAGCATACGTAGTCATTTGAGGATAAAGAATATTGAGCTTGAAGAGTATTTAAAGTTGGTCCCAATGAAGTGCAGGACACTCTTTACAATATCAGGCTATTGAAGATTTACTGTACTTTGTTCTGTCAAAGCTACCCAGTTTGGAAACAACCTGCTTTGTTCTGGGCAAGCGGCCATCTCCAGAGGGAGGGAGGGCTGCGAATACCACCTGTTTCTCCTACAGAAACACACGCATTTTAAGAGCTGGAGGGAAAAATGCTACACGATTGAAGTGTAAAGACTGCCATTCTTCCCTCCAGCTCAGCTAGTCTGGGGAGCAGCACACATGTAGGCTCCCTTCTGCACCTGCTCCTATGCCTTGCTCATCTGAAGGGCATAAGAACAAGATGCAGCAAGTTATTTTTAGTAGAAAGGTACAACTGGGTATTTGGGGACAGCATGCCACAGGCTCTTACTCCATCCAGAACAGCACCAAGGACAGTTCTGGCACGTGCTCTTCACGCGACCTTCTTCATCCTAAATTAGACACGTGGGCCAAACTCTCTTGTGTGCCATGACAACTGAGAAATAAGCATGGTCTGATACCGGTTTTACATGTGCTGCATAATGCAGCTATGCTGAGCTTTCATATTCATATCTTCTTCCGTGGAAGAGGTGGGTGGAAAAACAGCATACGTGAAAATGCTGCCAGCAAGCTCTCAGTAATTTCCAGGGTGGAGGTGTCTAAGCATCCTCCACACTTCAAAAATACTACATAATGCATGAATGCTTTCTCTGACTTTACACACACTCTTCAGAGGCACGATCATGGCTGTTTTAGGAACACACCAGGCCAAACTTGCCACTTGTCTCCACATGTCTATTTTTTCTCATATTCTATACAATCTGGCTATTGTGTTCCTTGTTGTATCCTTTTTGGCAGTCCTTTGTAAATGGCCTCAACTCAAAATCTTACTGCTAAACAAGCAGTTTCATATTCACACTAGATTTTGTAGACAGCTGATGCACAACTGATACACTCACGCTGTGACCTGCATTCACTTGTTCTCATTTTAGAGATAGCAAACGTGCCATGTAAGTTCAGCTGGGTTATCTGTCCACACCCATGTGGGCTCCTTGTTTGCATTTCAATCCTTCTACTTCAGGCTGAATAACAAGTCCATATCCTCAAAACCCCTGAATAATTCACTTGGTGTTGGGCCTGTTCGCAAGAGGAGACTTCTATGCAGTTTTAAAGCTGAACATGCTCTGCAGGAACAAGAACTCATCAGGGCCTGCGGTTACTGTTGCTCTGTGCACAGAACAAACAAAAAAAAAGCACAAAAGGACTCGGTCCTAAAATTGTCAGTGTTTGCATTCATTTACCACTGAACAGAGGAGCAGCCTGAAGCTTTTTGGCTCCTTGTTCTGTTTTGTAATCAACTTTTCAAATTGATTTCATATGGCAAGAAATGCTTTAGGTTATTTTATTAATTGTGAAAATGAAGATTAATATGCCCTGTGACATCAATTTCAGTGGCTTTATCGCATAGAGGGTTAGATTTCCACTTGTTTGTTTTGGGCTACTAAAAGGTACTGAACCTGATTCCCCCTCAGGTTCCTCAATGTGAAATTAGTTGTCAGCAGAGGCTGGGCTGAAGCTGGCTGTCAAGGCCTGACGTTCATCCCTCCCCTGATGTTCCTCAGGTTTTCCATTTGACACAAAACTGATGGAGCAGGACAATGTCCTTCTACAACATTCTGGATACACTCCACATTCTCCAGTTCTCTAGCAAGATCCATGATGATAGGACCAGGTGTGATTAATTCTTAATGCAGCCACAAAAAAAAAGTGACCTAGAGTCCAATTCAGTACACACTGCCTCCCGATCTGATGGGAACAGTGACTCACAGCAAGCCGAGATGATAAATGTAGGGGAAGAAGAAAACAAAAGCGGGTTTACTTTCCTAACTGGTACCATGCACTTCAGCCTTTAGCCAGTGAGATTCCAGACCTGTATTTCGATACAGCTGAAGATACCGGAAAGCAGCTGTAGCAGCAAGTCCTCCTGTCAGACATTTGGCACTACTTTGTACCATGGTCTTTGCAAACTTAAGAACTGTGCTCAATGCATGAAAAACAAACCAGAAAACAAAACCCAAAACCTCAACAAATGACTTCGGAGGGAATAAAGCTGTCTAATACAGGAAGCATGTTCCCCAAATTAAGAGTCCTCATTAGGAGAGAGCAAACGCCTTTCTACAGCCACTGTTTCATCATCTTCTTGCCAGGACAGTAGCACCTGGCTCTCCAGGATCACCTGACAGTGCAGATGCCAGCTGTATGGCAGCACTGAGAAAGCATATAGAAGGAGTTCCATCACTTGGCATAGCTGGGACTGACTCTACCACTGCTAAAGTTGTACCTCAGATCATACAATATCAAGTAATCTGCAGTTCAGCCTCTTTGAATATATTTTTGCAATGCCTGACTAACGGTTTGCTTGAGAGCTCTTGAACACCAGCAGTAAAGTGATCTGACAATTTATTTCTATTTCACCTGAACTGTTCATAAATTGGGTTTCAGATGCTTATAAATCAAACAATCACACAGTGGTTTATAGATATAATTTCCTGAAGTTTCTCAAAACTGATTGTGAGAAGATGGGACTTCTCACAAAGAAAAACTTCAGTATTCCTTTTAAATAATTTGTATTAATCTCTAGGGGAAAAAAAAAAAAAGGTAATTCAAAGATAATTGAATCCTTAACCCTTGAAATTAATTTGCCTTTAAATATTAAAAAGAAAATATTAGAAAAAAATCCAGTAAAGCATAAAAGTCCATCAAAACCACAGATTAGATTTGCTTCTTCTTAACTTTTGCAAGCATTTCAACTAGTTCCTAAAAAAAATATGCAGGAAGAGCTTCCATAATTTCCTAAAAATACTTCTCCACGTGCATCTCCCTTCAGTGAGGGAACAGACACGCTGTAACTGAACAAACACAATGTATAAAAATTTTCCTTTGTGCGAGGAGATAAGATGGACACAACATGGGAAAACTGAGCACATTGCAAATTCAGACATCAGAAAAGTGATTGCTGTTTGTTTAGTAAGAATTCAGAAACTGAAAAAGGGCTGAAATGTATTTTTAGCTGTATTGAGAATGTAAATTTTGAGGCACCACAGGGAAAGTACCAGAGCAAAAGGTGTGGCATGCAGAGACTAAGCAGAGGGAAAGAGCTGGAAGCCTCTAAACATGCATTACACAGGCAAAGCTCGGCCAGCAGCTGCCAAGGGATCGCTTACATAAGCTGGATGAGGCAGTGTTGTGTGCCACCTCGTGTTTTCTTTGGGATGCACATTTTAGAGCAATGACGTTTTGTCCTCAGGTACCCAGGCACAGCAGGATGAAGAGTTCTTGTGCTCCTTCTGTTCTCACTGATCCAAATTTAGCATCAGTCATTGTGACAGAGCAGCTACCAGACATGCACAGGGGTGAATGAAATAACTGAGACCAGCACTGCCACCTTGTAGGCTCCACTGCCTGATTTTATGTCAGCACAAGTTGGCAAACGTAAGGAGAGCAGGAACTACCTCAGAGGAGGTGATGCAGCAGCCCCACTGCACCCAAGGTCTGCAGCCCCCAGTGCTTGTAGACACCTTCCCCTTGCTAAGCAACTTGTGGTGACTGACAGCAACACTCCAAGTACCATCTAAATCCAAGTAGCCGACACAAGGGCGTCACATCTGCTAATGGTCAACAAGTTAAACTGCATGAATACGTGTGCAGTAACAAGAGGGTGTCAAAGTAAAACATCAGCTGCTCATTTTGACAACAACCACAGTAGCATGATAAACATAGTAATCTCAAAACCAGAGGACGAGCATCTGTCAAGCAGAGATGCGAGACCTTCCCAAGCCCTATTCAAGAGCACTGAAGACCTGCCTCAACAGCAAACCCTACTTCCACCAGCTGCTGCGTCTACAGATACTCCACTCACCAGCCTAGGCAGCTTACCAAGAACCAGAACTTTACCCAAATCTGTATTCCTTTCCATACGAGTGTGCTTATTTCTTTAAATCAGGACCTGGGCTGAAGGACTCAAGGTCAGGAACTGAAGAGTTCCTGCAGGGACATAAAATATATATTTGTAGGGAGAGTCTCCTTTCAACTGTGTGATAGAAGTAACCCCTTGCAGCTCATCTGCTCCAAAGGTGCCTCTGAAACAGACCTTTCGTATCTAGCTGAGGTGCAGAGAAAGACCTCAAAAATCCTCAAATAGCACTCTGTTTTAGTCACTGTGGTCCAAACTAATGAGCATGACATGGCCTTGTGCTTTTTTTTGGGGGGGGAGAATCACCGGCTCAATCCAGGAAGCATCCACAGACACTCTGAGGACCTTTCCATAAAGAAGCATTACTTTCTGAAAGCAAAGCACATTGGTCTGAGTATGCAGTAGCTGAAGTGAACTTGGTTGGATGCATAAAAAAATCAGCTTATTTGCTAAACCAGAATTCTAGGAAAAAGTCTTGCTTTTAATTTTTGAGCAACTCCGCTTCTCAGAGTTATCATGGCTAAGGTATTTCTTTCACCATGTTAAGCCAGTTATTCAACATAATAGTGCAATTAGTCGTTTGCAGTGCAAGCCCTCCCTAGCAGCTGAGCAGCAGTCCCTTGTTACAGCACTCTGCTCTGCAGTGCAGGAGAGGGGCAGCTACTTGGCCTGTCTGGGCTGTGAGCATCTTTGAAGTGCTTCAGGTGCACATACCCCAACTCCTGTTCTTCCTGTGCTCACGAGCCAGTTTGGAAAAATAACAGGGAACTGACATATGGGCCAAGTGGTTATCTGGCTTTGGATTATCTGCAGATGCCCCAAGAGCTTCTACAGAGATGAAACTTGCCGCTACAGACTGCACTGAAAGCTCTTTTGAGGTTGTAAAAAGCAAGAACGTCCCTTTTGACGTGTACTGCCTGGACCAGTGAGGCCTTCGGATTCTAGATGCTGCCACATTGCAGATGATGTTCTTTAGTAATCACTGCGCATCTGCAGGAGTAGGTGCTACAGAAGGGTACTCTCTTGCAGTGGAAGCACCCCAGTATTATAAAATGTTGTATGCTGGTGCGGTTACACTGGATAGGATGATCTAATGCAACATCTATTGCTGGAACTAGTAGGTCCTGCCATCCCACATCTGCCAGGCCCATCTCTTGTTGCTTCCATTAAGCTCTGGTGTTGATCAAATGTTTCTCAGAGCAAGCCCCCATGCTCTGAGGGCTTTTGCCACTCATCTGGCAAAAGCTAATCCAGAAGTGGGTATTGGCAGATGTCATTTTTCTGCTGCATTTGTGATCTGATTTGCGATTTGAATTGGTTCATGTAGGGCCCAGCAAATACTAAAGCTGGTATAACGGTGACAAGTGAATAGGTAGCAAGATCTTCTTGTGTAAGCTTGGCACAGCTCTGCCAAGTTCTGATTCTTTTAAGTATTTTCTCATTACTGATGCAGTATAAAAGACACTGAAAAACAGTCTGATAGAAGAGCCCACACAGCCCAGTCCTTTGAGTAGGGATATCAAAAGAATTGCTGAAGGCATGAGGAAACTAGCCCTTCCCTAAGGAAACAAATGAGGTGAATATTCTGTAAACAGTACTGCTTTGTGTGTATACGGGCTATTCCAATGCTCTCACAAAGGAAAACACACTGACCAATGTCATGGGACTTGAAACTTGGTCTAAAAATACTTGTCACAAAGGCTGCGCATGAATATTTCATAATCATTGATTCTAACTTACAGCTAAAGATGCCTGTAAAGAATCTTTTTCCAGTTCATTCTGGGGTTGACTTGACTTGCATGTTACAGCAATGAAGACCTTGCAATAGGAATTCATCGAACGTATTTGCCAGCAACATACAAATCTGAAGAGATTCCAGCTCACTGTGCTACAGATTTACTGGCTTTGCAGGACGAACTCTGGCAAATGCTCATTTCAAGCACCAAGAGAAGAGATGAGGCAGTGAATAAACACAAGGCAGGAACTAGTCGCTGTCTCAAACCAGAAGTGTGCTGAGGAGACTAGAAGTATTCAAAGGGAACAAACAACAAGTGTTGTACCTATTAATTTCTGCCTATCCCAAGATAACACAGTACTCAGGAATGCAATAGCTGGAAGAAAAGGAATCAACGTGTGCTGAGCATTAGAGAAGTGGAAAATATCCCCTTTCTGCATTAGAGACTGCAACATATTTATTTATAATCTCTTTACCATGTGCTGCCTCCAGTTGTACCGCTCAACTCTACCTCCACTGCCCTCCCACAGGTCACGTGCTTGCAGGAACCAGACCCTTTGACAGGGATCCCAAAGTGCATGCTTTATTTCAGGAGATGCCACTTAAAGTAACATTGTGCAAGATCCAAAGAAACCCCAAATGTCACTCACAACACATCATTCTGACCACATGCCATAGCTGGGGCTGTCCAACATTTGTATGATACCTAGACTGCAACAAAACAGTTAGAAAAGATGGCTCAATGACATACAGTTCGTAGTTTTGATCTTCTGTCTCTTGCTGCACTGACAGCTCCTCCAAAGTTGCATCAATATCCAGCTGATTCGTCTCCAGCTGCCGTAGCAATGTCTCCCGCTGAAGAAAGGAAAACAAGCTGGGTCTGAGCAGGAAGGGTCATTGTAACAGATCTCTGCATGCTCACAGGGTGCAGTGAGATCTGGTGTCACCACTCTACCCACAGCAATGAATTAAACAGGAGCTTTGGACCATTTCATGGTGTTCAGTTTATATACAAAAGCATAATGGGAAACAGAAGTGGTAGCAAAAGCATGTTAATCCAGAAAGTCTGACTGTAAGAAAGCAATCTGTTCTGAGAGCTAAACTGTGTCAGACACAGGATCACTAGTTGCATTTGAAGAACAGTATCAAGTTCTGTGGAAAACAGTTGTACAACCAGTTCATAAATAAGCCCTTCTGGGAGCAGGACTCAGTGCAAAACCTCAGAACATTTATTTATCTTTTTTTAATGTTGGGGCAGATGAGCAACCACAGCCTGTCAGCTCAGTGAAACTTTAGAAGTCACGGCCCCTCTGCCTTCAGTTGCTGTCCTGCACATGGAGGACAAACAAACCTCAGTCCATTTCAAGCGCAAGATAAAGCATGTAGGCTTTGCTTATGGAAAGTAGGTAAGTTTTTTAATTTGGTCCTTCCCTTCCTACATTTCCAACAGATTTCAAGCACAAACCTCAGCTGAGGGGAAGTTGCATCTTAAAAGACTCTAAATCAATTGCAAATGGCTACAGCACACCCCTCTTGATAGTCTGGATGGCAATGGGAAGAGATCAATAACCACACGCATTATGCTGAGACCAAGACAGCATTACCAGCTCAAGGGCTTGCCTGCAGTGGCAGCTCAAGGCAAGCTGCAGTGCTACCAGCGCTCACTGCCGCACCGCCTGCCTGGTGGGGACCTGGCTCTCCTACGGGAGGAGCCATGAGGCCAAGGCAGAAACCCTTCCTGCAGAAACACACTGTGGGATCCCCTGGCCAAAACCAGAGCCATCCGCTTCCAACACCCTGCTCCATGGCACAGCTCCGGCAGCAGAGCCCCTGCGGCCCTCCCCAGCGATGGCCGGGAGCCATGCTGCTCAACTGGGCCGCGGCCAGGCCTGACAGAGGCTGCGCAGGTGGAGTCCCTGCTATGGGCACGGAGGCACTGCCAGCCTCCTGGGAAGCTGGAGGCACTGCCAGCCTCCTGGGAAGGTTCCGAGCAAGGGGAACTGAGTCAGCTTGCACACCACACTCTGGAGTCAAAAGCCAACGTGCTCGGGGCTTGCAAGCGTCAGCCCTCCCTCTCCACTGCCTGCATGGGGAGTGGCCACATCCTGTGCTGAGACGTCTGACTGCTCGTGGACCTGCAACAGGGCACAATTCAAAGTCCCCCAGTACCACAGGCTGACAAGCTGCTCTGTACCCAGACAGACGAGGTAATGGCCCGACGGGAGATGGAAGAGAAATCTCAGGTTTCATCCAAACTGCAAAGGCTTTTGCTTTTATAACTGCTTCATCCTCAACATGCATTTGTTCTCTGCTACAATTACTATTTTTTTTTTTTAAGTTTAGAGTTAGTAACCGTGGTTAATTTTTAGTCACATGTTTGAGAACACATATGCTTGCTGCATTAACTAATCCCATCAGGGTAAAAAGCACAAAAGGAAATCTAGTACATAATTTACAGTATAAAATCCCTACAGGAAGACAAACATTTTGATGAAGAAATGGCAGTCAGTCCCTATGCGCACGTACTACTGACAATATAGTTTCATAGACATGACAACTCTGCAGCTATCAAAAAGGTGTACAGATTTAAAGAACAAATAACTCATCTGCCTCACATGAAAGACACCACAACACCCCGTCCAGGGGAGTAGTTGTGGCACAGCCTGAGCATTCCATGGAGAAGACAGATTTTTTAGTTCACTGAACTCTACCATAACTTAACCCAGCAAGCAAGGTTTAAGTCATTTTTAATTTGTATTACATTTGTGAGACTCTGTGATTAATGCTGATTGATAACCATAAAACACACTAATTCACTGGAAGACACAGCCTTTCTCAAAATTTAACAGCTTCTATGATCATTTAAGCTAATTGAGTCACCATCCCTGGAGGTCTTTAAAAGACGTTTAGATGTAGAGCTTAGGGATATGGTTTAGTGGAGGACTTGTTAGCGTTAGGTCAGAGGTTGGACTTGGTGATCTTGTATGTCTCTTCCAACCTAGACTACTCTGTGATTCTGTGATTCATTGCTTACCAGACATTTAGTTTCTTCATTTTTACGCTTTGTTACTGTGTTCAGTGCATGCAGTGATCCATTTTTCCTTTGCTAGGTGTACTGCATTTACATGGCAAGGTTTTGGTAGCAGGGGGCTGCAGGGGTAGCCTCTGTGAGCACAGCCCAGCAGCTGCCCCATGTCAGATCAGAGCCAGCTTTAAAAGGGACCCGCTAGTTAGGCCTTTGTGAGAGAAATGTAAGAGAAAAAAATGACCACAAAAAAAAAAAAAAAAAAAAGCACTGCACAACAACAGCTGGGAGAGAGGAGAACCAGCCCTGCTGCAGCCCTCAGGGTCAGTGCAGCAGGAGGGCAGGAGGTGCTTCAAACACACAGCACAAGTTCCCCTGTGGCCTGTGGAGAGGCCCCTGGTGGAGCAGGCTGTCCCCCTGCAGCCCATGGGTCCCACATGGAGCAGATCTCCACGCTGCAGCCCATGGAGGAGCCTCCACTGGAGCAGGTGGATGTGGCCTGGAGGAGGCTGCGGCCCATGGAGAGCCCCTGCAGGAGCAGGGCCTGAGCCGGAGCTGCAGCCCGTGGAGAGGAGCCCACACAGGAGCAGGGGGCTGGGGGGAGCTGCCGCCCATGGGGGACCCGTGCTGGAGCAGTTTGCTCCTGACAGAAGGACCCCGTGGTACAGACCCATACTGGAGCAGTTCTTGAAGAGCTGCTGCCTGTGGGAAGCCCATGCAGGATCAGTTCGGGAAGGAGGCATCCCGTGGGATGGACCCCATGTTGGAGAGTGACTGTGAAGGGGAAGCAGAGATGAACTGCTAGGGACTGACTGCAGCCCCTATCCCCCTGAGCCTCTTGTGGGGAGTATGTAGAGTGGGTGGATGGGGGGGAAGGTGTTTTTAGTTTCTCACTGTTCTAGTCTGTTAGGGATAGGTAATAAATTACATTAATTTCTCTATGCTGAGTTTGTTTTGTTCATGACAATAACTTTTGAGTGATCTCCCTACTCTTATCTCAACCCTTGAGTCCTTTTCAGTGTATTTTCCCCCCCCTTTCCCTTTGAGGATGGGGAGTGAGAGCAGTCGTGGTGGAGCTCAGCTGCCCAGCAGGGTAAAACTACCACACCAGGTAATTTTTATTCATCATATTCATAAATTCTATGCAGATGGAAATTTGAGTTCAATTAAAACGTATACAAAGAACTATGAAACCATTAGTTAATTTGAAATTCATTCATTGTGGTATAGACAAGAAAGTTTCAGTAAAACATGCTATACATTTAAACTCGGTACACTAAACAGAAGATGTACTAAGTGATTTTAAATGCTTGGTGTATGGTTCCTGCATCCTTCAAGATTTTAGAAGCAATAAATTTAATCCTTTTGTATTATTCATAGACTATAAGCAAAAATCAGGCCAAAAAAAAGAGGCAACTATTCTGCTTATTTGTCCTCTTTCCTAACAGAAGTAAAATAAATGCTGATCAAATTAGCTGAATAAACAGATACAGAGGGAACACTGCTCTCCAGTGCTTATCTTATGCACTTAGGTAAGGGCTTTTATTAAACGAGTAATTTGACTTTCCTCATACTCTGGCACTAAGACATACACCTGAGTTTTATTTACTTCAATTTTCACAGATCACAGTAAATTCAGAACTTATATTTAATCAAGAGAAATTTGCATCTAAATTTGTAAAAAGATAATTACTAATAATGGACATCTAAATAAATAAAAATAAATTCTATCTTACCATGCTGGTATTAAAATATTAAAGAAGCAGATTATTTTTAGCAACGACCCAAAAGGAGGGAATAAATCGTGCTGCAGACCAATGCTGTGGCTGAATACCACTTTCAAGTGCTTCCTGGGAAAAGGCAATTTCAGCTGTCTGCACTATTCTGTCACCTTCCAGTGCAGCACTCTGAAGGCCTGGCTGACCCGATCTAT
Source organism: Nettapus auritus (assembly GCA_011076525.1). NCBI lineage: Eukaryota > Metazoa > Chordata > Aves > Anseriformes > Anatidae > Nettapus > Nettapus auritus. The sequence continues at coordinate 451,392 of CM021781.1, forward strand.
TAGCACGTTATGTGGGCCACCAGCAACTCCTATGGCTACACTGCATTCTCCAATTTGAGAATCCTTCCCCTGGAAAGGACCCGATAAATAATCAAAGAGCTCAGGCTGCTAGATGGAACTTGCTCTATACTGGGGGGTTGAATTTCACCCACCACTTTCTTTATGAAAGATGCATAAAGGTAAGCTGAACACAGAAATGTGCAACTTAAAACCAATGCAGTAGATGCCAACACCACTAAAGGACACAGTGGAATCCCACACAGGGCCAAACAGCTCCTCTTCCCCTGGAGAGCTGTGGGAGATCAGACTGAGGAACAGAGAAACCTCAGAAGTCCACTGAGACCAATTAAATGGTATGCGCATTTAATTTTTGGCAGAATTCCTCTCCTTTTACCTACTTTGCTCCAAAGTACCAGGGAAATTACTCCTTTCTAGAGCCTCTGCCAATTCTCTCTGAAGGTACAAAAAGTACCTTTAGGAATTAAGTCTAGTTGTGACTTTCCTGCAAATTTAAACATCATGTTGTACTGCTTGGTAGTAAGGGCTGGGGGAGCCAGCCCTGGCGCCCAGCACACTCAAAGGCAAGAGTCCCAGATGCCAACCAGGAGCAGCAAAATGCCCAGAGCCAGCAAAGCAGCAGCTACTGTGGAACAGCACAAAGCTCTTCTAATAAACCTGCATCAGAAACACAAACGGCACAGGAGAAAGTGCGGCATGTCTTGGCTGAAGGTTGACATCAAGTAAAGCCCCAAAGCTTGGGTGGCAGCAACGAAAGGCCTCTGAATCTGCAGTGTCACCTGCCTCCTCACAGAATGGTCAGGCCAGGGATCTCCCTCACAGCAGGGAAGAAGGAAACAGACCGTCTTCATATTGGATCCTACACTGTGATTTTTATCAGAATGCACGGAAACACACCTGCCTGCAATCCACATACGAGCACATAACTGCAGGAATATGTTTTTGCACTGCTGTTTTAAAGGAAAAGCCAGGAAGCGCTGCTCTGGCTGCAGAGAAAATGTTCCAACAGGCACAGACAGCTTTCTCAACTACCACCTCCTATGTTAAGAAGCAAAGAACAGTGCAAACATTTACAAGCATTGTTTACGTGCACCCATCTGAATCTTCCCGTTCACATTTTAGAAACTAAGCTGTTCATGGAGAAGTCTTTTCATCATGTTTGGTTCTGAAGTGTTGAATTGCTTAATTACATTTAACAAAACAAACACCAAAAAAAGAACAAAAACACCACCACCACAGCACTGGGGAGTCTAATAATTGATGTCAACCCACATGCAGCACCTGTACCTTGTATTCTGCACTATCCCCAGTGCCATCCCATGCCCACTGAGCAGCAAATAAATGGGGGCTGGTCACCCCACTTCGCTCACCTCTCCTAACAACTGTCACGGACATCTCCAAATAGATGAAGGCCGTATCAGATTTATTTCTATTTCCCTGAGGGCCAAGATCTATACAAGAAGTTATCTGGCTTTGAGCCTAATCACCTTATGTAAGTGTCCTAATTACTTTCAGATTAATAGATCATATTTACTTACACAGAGCACATTTCAAGGAAAGGTCCCCTAAGACTCTCATCCTAAAGCTGCTTCCATGTAAACCTAGTGCTACAAACACTTTGGTATTTCCTGCTTACAACCGTATTTAGGAAAATCATTGCATATAGTGGCCAATAACAGTATCATATGAGCAACTTCCAGACACAAATCTAGCAGGAAGCCCATGCTAATTTCTTTGTCTGTTAACAACATCTATTTGAGAAGAAGAGGGGAAATCTACAAAAGTGACAAAAGTAACCTGGGAACTAATTATTCTGCTTGATTTCCTCAAAACATCACTTTACCATAGAAACCAAGGTTATAAAAACAAACATGTAACCAACACACCATGCTGGAAGATTTTAGTCTTCTTCACTGAGCAGCAAATTGGGTTTAAATCTCAGATTTTTAATATATTTTTGAGGAAAAGTTGAATTTTAGTTGTTTTACTGGGTTTCTGTACATTTAGTTTTCTTATCCTGGTTCTTTCTAATGCATCTGTTCTGCAGACTTGGGATGCAGTAACACCCACTAACATACATAAGCTTATTCTGAACTAGCAGTTCATCTTGGATTATTTGTGTAAAAATATACACAGACATTTCGCTTGCTGGTGAAAGATCATCACGATCAATTGTCTGAATTTCTCCAAGCAGAAGAAAACTGTGATACAACTTCATACGCACCGCCCAAAAGCAGTAAGTCACTGACCCCAAAGGACCCCTGTATGATAACATCAAAAGGTCCTCTTCTAAAGGACCATGGATGAGAATTTCACCCTTACCACTCAGCCTTTACCTTTCCTCTTAGAAGGAAAAGAAAGCTCAATTACGACAGAGATCTGAGCCTTCGACCTGCTTGTACTGGATCCAAGCAGATCAGTTACTGTTCATCTCAGGACAAAGGTTTTCAGCAAACAGGTGGTATGAACTGAATAGTTCAGGGACAAGACTTTTCTCATTCAAGTTTTAATTGACTGACAACACAGAATTTAAATACGAAGTGTAACAACTATGCGTATGCAACATTTTTGATTTGGTAATTACAACACTGGATGCAGTTTTCTTTGCATTGGTATTCATCACATTGGAGCCTTTCTACCCAGGTTTTTGAATGAAAGAGCAAATATGAGCACTTTCACGAACAGACGCATGTTTAAGTCCCAGGCACCAACATACTAATAAAATTCTGTTAACTACACTGTTACAAAACCAAAAGTCTATTCAGGATCCTTTAACAACAAAATATCTCCCATATAAAATTATATTCCCAACTTAAAGAAAAATCAACTCTGTCCCACCCACCCCGAACATCAGGGAAATATCATCTCTCTTACCTGCAGCTGCAAGAAGGGAATGTTGAAGAACTTGTGCAGGTACTTGAGTCCAAAGCTGTTCTTCATGGAAGACTCAGCATAGCGAAAATATGAGGAGCCAGGAGGCCTGTCTCAACCAGATATGCAAAGAGGAAATAAAAAACTGTACAAAACACATGCATACACACAGATGAGGTACTTGCTAAATTCCATTCTGTGAACCAGCCCCTCAGTCCTCAAATGGACGCTGGTACGTCATTCTGCTAGTGACTTGTTATTTTGTTTACAGGTAAATTCAGACTTTGTTCCACCTGAAGGTGGCAAAAAAGCTGGGTGCAGCGGTTGTTATGTTGCATTGTCACAGTGCTGCTAGACAAGGACATACTGCATCAGGACACAGAGCTATTGGTTCACTAAGCTAGGGGTTTGTAGATGTACAAGCTATTAATTCCTCACTGAAGGCTTTACTTTAAAACCACAAATAGACCTACATTAAGTCACCTCCTCAAGCATCGGAACTGGGCATTAAACTCGGCTAAGTCATATACAGAGATGAATTTGAAAAGAGATGATTACATTACAGAATCCGGCCTTAAAACTGGCACATTTCTGTACGTGTGCCACAGTCACAGACAAGCAAGAAACAAAGAAAATTAAAAATTGCCTTAAGAACATAAAACTACATTGAAGGTACAATCTATTGACACCTGACAACAAGTACAGTTTTACATACAGGGCTCTGAGGTTCTCTGTTATATGGGAAAACCCTGCCTGTCTGGAAAGGGTGGAGTACGATCTAGATGTGCCCAGAAAACGTTGTGGAGATGCTATGAGAGGAAGAGTGAGAAACACAGCTACACTAGCTGGCTTTCTTGTAGCAGAACTATGTGGAGTAGGCAACAGTTGAGTTGCAGGGAGAGAATTCTTTCACAAGACAGAGTATCCAGAAAGGAAATGTCCTCTTGGGAAAAGTACTTCTGAAAGGTACATGCTGGCATGCACTCACTGTTTCCAAGAATATAGCTAACAGTCTGCTCAGTATGTGCTCCTAGATCAAAGGAGAAAGAGTCCATCATGAAAACTGAAACTTCTTTGTGAGACTCTCAGTCACCAAAGCCTAGAAGCTAAGCAGAGGGTTGGAGGATGAACGTGACGCAGATCTGAAACAGCAGCAACAGTTATCTGTGGGTGATGACAGAGAGCAGCTGAAGTCTGCTCCCCTCGTCTGGTGACCATGGTACCATCCCCAGTTACCTGTTCAGATTGTCAATGAAGTCCCGCACATCACCAGGTAGAATGACGCGGTGCTCCCCCATGTCTCTGTAATTCCCAAGCACGCAAACTGGAACGTGGGTTGGCACTTTAGGAAGCTCCCTCAGAATATAGTTAAATGTCCTTCACCAAAGGAAAGACAGACACAGGCAAATGAGGGTGAAACACCATTCTGTGAGCAGTTTTATGCACAAACCATGGAAAAAAAAATAAAGATTTTTTTTTTCCTCAAATCCTTCCAACACTGTGGCTTCACCCTCCCTCTAATATATTAACTGTAAATATGTTTGTATCATTCTTTACTCAAAAATGACTTGACAAGTTCAATAATCCACTTCCACCAGAAACCACACATCTCTTCAAGTAATATTTCTCTTAGTCCTACAAAACTGTGTGAGGTCAGCAGATCAAAAGGATCTTATGCTGGCAATGGTCTCACTGAACCATACCAAACCTTTAAAACACAAGCTTACATGTAAAGCAAAAACTCTTACTACCTCCCCTTTCAACTCTGGCTTCCATGTGACTCTCCCCATTCTCAATGAGCAAAATGGAAAGCTCATTATTTCTATAAATTAATGCAGCCCTGAGCATCTAAATAATCCTAACTAATACCTGTCTTCCTGGGAATTTCTTGCTAGCTTTCCATTTTCCCTTGTGCTCTGTAGAGCAGGATGTTTATAACGCCCAGCATACTTGTTTATAACATATCCAGCACCCGTGATAGTGCTAATTATCAAGCCTCAGATACCAGCATATCAGAAACTGCAGTTCAGAAGCCCACAGGGAGACTGTTTGTTTGAAACAAACCCAGGAGAGGAGTATATTAAAAGACATGCCAGAAGATAAAGCTATTATTTTAAGCTTGCTTATTACAAGCTTGTTTCGCCTCATTAGGCTGCATATCAGCTCTAGAGACCATCTGTGAATCAAGAGGTCTAGAAGTCATTCGCTTCCATTCAAAAAGTGAGAATCACTTCGCACATGCTGCTGAAGGTGTCTTACCACTGTTTGGTAATGTCAAACATCATCACTACACCGTTGCAGTTTTTATAAACGTCCAGAAACTCTGCATCCAGAGCCATTTCTGACTCTGCCTGGGAAAATAAAAGCAAAAGAAGCAGTAAATGACTTGACTCAACTTCAGGAGCACAGAGAACACAACTGACACAGTGCTGAACAGGCAAACTATAAAAAAAAAATCCTCTAGAAGTGGATTTTTTTTTTTTAAAAAAAAAAAGCCACTATTAAAAAAATCCATGGATTTCATGTCATCATCATTAAAAAATGTACTTGGTGGGTCACAGCTTCCACTGACCACAGGACCAGGGTATGAAGCACCCAGCAGTCTCAGGAAAAAAAATAAAGACCGACAGCAAATGCTAGATAAAACTCACTTCCTCCTCTTTCCATTGTGCCCCCAAATCGTGCACTGGCAAGGTAAGTCCGTATAAGCTACAGGACAGAGTACAGAGAACTTGGCTCCTATATTACATCTCTTTGTCAATACAAATACTGGTAAAACCAGGCTGTAGTTTCTACTGACTTTCTTCCATGCAGAGCTAAAACAATATATTAGGAGCCAATTTGGTTTTCACCGAATTTAGACTGCACTCTGCAAAACACAGTGGCATGGTCAGAAATGAACCTGCAAGGCTCCTGCTGCAATTTGGTACCGATAGAACAATTCTCACTCCTATTTCCAGGAGTGAAAAACGCGCACACATTTGCAAAGAAGCAGCTGTGACATCTGTTCTCACAGAGGCCTTTTGCCATAAGAGGAGAACACTTTTAAAGAAAATCTTTCCAATTTGATCACACAGATTGAGCAAGATTGGCACCCTGCTGAAACAGGTAACTCTTCACTGCCCTGACTCATCCCCATAACCGAGCGTCTATCACTAACACTGGATTTTGCATCAATTTCAAGCAGTTTTCAAGTGGTTATTGAGGGAGCACCAATACCTGCCCGTGTGCTGAGTCCCAAAGGGCAATGACACACAAAAAGGAGTCATAAAGCTCTTTAAGAGACGCAGCAGTGATCATGCGATCTTTGCCTTTAAATTGACTTTTCTCAAGGGTAACATCACATGGCTTTATAAAGAGATACCACAGAAGAGCACCAGTAGCCCAAACGTGGTTTGAGAAACACAGGATTACGGTTTCCCATACATCACTCTGTTCTACTGCAGTAGATCCAAAGGATGCACATTTGTGCAAGAGCCTCAAGGAAGCAACTCTGTTTACTTTTGCACACCAGGTGGCACTTCTATTGCCCCTGCCTCCTCCACATTTCAAAGAGTGCTAAAAGGTAATTGTTGGACTGGTTTTAAGGAGCAGCCCCAGCCTGCGACCCTGGCTGTTAAGTGATTTATTCAATGTGTCACAAGAAGTCAATTACAAAAGGACTTCCTGGCACTGAGTGCTGAAAACAGGTACAAAGCTATGAAAAACAGCTGGGGTGGGGTCATTCCCAAAAGAAAGAATTGAAAAAAGCAGGAAAATTGTGAGAGGGGCACAACAGGGATACAAAGCACAGGCAAAAGAGCATCAGGGATCACATTGTCCCTTATTCACCCTCTAAGCCAGCATTAAAGCGGAAACAAATACAGAACTTATTCTGCAGGGACCAAACAAAGGTGAACACGTTGTCTCCTGCAGAGGCAGATGTCAGCATTCAAGGTGACTCACCTCCTGGGGGTCATTTTCCAGTTTCAAACCATCTCCTCGTTTTTTGCATTTTCCTTAAAAAGAATTGTAAAACAAACAAACAAAACAAAAACAAACAAAAAAATGCATTACACTGGGCAGAGAACTCCAGGACAGGTCTGTGAATCCCTATGAAACCACATCATTTGGAACATGACCATAAAGCAGATACAAACTGTACCACATGCCTGGAGAATGCGGAGGGGTGGGACAGCCTTGCTAAAGAATTCCAGCTGGCCTAATTCAAAGATGAACAGGAAAAAAGCCTGCAGCAGCTTAAACCACACTCTTCACAGCATAAAGTTACAATGACTGAATATTACATGTTTTTGCATACTCCCTGACCACAAAGTGAGCTGCTCTTGCTTTAGCATTGAAGAAGCAAAAGATCACAGGGCTGCTACAACTGAACTACACAACCCCATTCGCAGCTTTCTGAGATGCTACGATGTTGCTGCACTATTACACTAACCTGAAGCAAGCCATATTAGAAATAAATGTGATCTCATATCCCATTAGGTGCTCGGGGCCGCCTTGTGACCCCAGAAAAGAGTGGCTAGTGACTGAGGTTTCAACAGCCAAAACACACACAGAACTTAAGACAAGGGAAAATCCAAGCAAAATCAAATAACTGTGGTGAGGAGGCTGAAGAAGCAGAAGAAAAACAGCCTATATATGCACAGAATGCTACAGTTGGATGGGTCAGATCTGGACATCACCACAGAAGTGAAGAAAGGAAATCCTCAAGAGGCATGCACTCAAAGCCATGCACTCAAGAATAAGCTACAGGACAGACAAAACTCTGACTAACCTCATAGGAAAGTAAAAGAGGCAGACTACACACCTGGAAAAGATGCTAGAAAACTACTATAAAGACTTCCGCCATCTCATGGCCATAATCCCATCTTGAGGGATCTATACATTTCTCTCCAACTCACCTGCTTCCAGTAAGGCAGATACTAAATTGCTGCCCTTATACTTAAAGGCCAGACCCCTAAGACTTCTTCCTTTCCTGACAACTTCCATGAGCACTGAATACATTTACAGGCTGACTTTTAAAGTACCACTGGCATTTGACTCAGCATCACCAGAAAATGAGTCAGTGTTTTAAATCTTAGGCTTCCTGACATTTTGCAGTAACATCAGTTACACTGTAATCACATTTATAAATGTTAAAGCCCGGGACCACAGTGGGCAAAGAAGATGACACCGCGCATCAGTAAGTAGCATCAGCAGGGCGGCCGCTGGCTCACATGATTTTCTGGTGTAAACAGCTGTCACTACCTGCTGCTGCGAATCTCAATATGCAAGAGCAAGCACATGTTCTTTCACCTAGGGATGAAGAAATCCAGAGTAGACACACCATGAAAAAACTGTCCTTGGCCCCCAGGTATTAGTTACATACAGCAGTTTCCAGAGTTTTATCAAATGAACAGCACGGCATTGTAAATGGCCCTGCAAAGTCTAGAGTTATGTCTTCCAGATATCAAACATCTTCCAGACGTTAAAGACAGTAACTAAGAACTGTACTTCTGAATCTACTTTGCTCCAGCCTAAACAGCGATGAGTTAACTAAATCATAATGGTATGGCAGAAACTAGAATTTCTAGAAATTCACCCTGTCATTGACAACAGCGATGTTTGGCAGCTCGGATGCACCCACAAAACACTCCCATCATCTCTTTTAAGATTTTGCAATGTGGGGCAAAACCAGCTTCCATTAACTATTCAACTCAACTGATGAAACCAACTATCAACTGACTAATTGTAAAATTCATAGTTCCGCCAAATACTGCACATGACAACGGGGAAAGTGTTTCTTTCTTCTGCCATGCATGTCAAGGAAAAGTAGTTATGAAATACAAAGTTCTAATTCTGTAGTGCTTCCCTGCTTAAACCCAAATGAAGAAAATTTGGGATAGAAAAAAATCACCCCATCCAACACTCTCACCAGGTACTATTATAGAACCGTGCACGCAGATGTCAGGGTACGCCCCCTCTGAATTCAGCGTTAGGCTACTGAAAGCAATGTTGGTTGGCAGCACTAATTACGAAGTTGATACACTTCTCTTGCACAATTTGCAACCTAACATTTGGTAAATACTGGTCAGCTGTATTACCTGTTAGCTGTTAAGCAACTAGCGTCAGCTAAGAAAACAAGAGATTGGGACATTCTTCTGAACGGAAAGCTCTGTGGGACAATGTTCAGCAGGCCTTGCACATCAGCTCTGCATGTGCTAAAAGATACAGGAGACTGCAGTCCCAACACCATGACAGTGCATCTGGGAGATGCTGCACATCAGTGCAAAATGCAGACATTTTAAAAATATCTGCAGCCCTAGCATCATCTTACTTTGCCATCTGAAAGTAGTAGAAATATTGATTCCAATCTTTCCCCATTCTTACAGTTCATCTCCCTCAAGGATACAAGCATACAAAATTCCTAAGATTTTTCCCAGTGCAACTGAAGCTGTGGCATGTCTAGGGCACGTATACCTTTCCCCCTTGAATTAATTAATTTCAAGTCAGTGGAATTAATGTAGATTCTCTGAATATCAAAACATCACCACTTCTCTAGTTACTGCTGAATTGTGCTGGGCATGACCTGAATTTCTCATGTTACAACAGAAATCCAAGTAACCACAAATACCCAGCTAGACCTCTTCACAGTTCACAAATCTCTCTCATCCTTATCAATCAAGTTGTCTTTCTATCCTGAACGTATTTAAGACTGACGCTTAAGAATGAATACGACTTGAAAACCTCTCCCTGCTCAGGGCTTTAAGATGTACCAAGAGGAATGAGTAACACACGTGATGCTCCTCACTGCTGTAAGGGTCATCTATAAAGGAGTCACAGAGCTGAAAAGCACAGGTATGTACATATTCATGCAGAGTGCCTATTTTTGGAACCAAAACTGCAAGATGAGCCAGATAAGGGCATGATGTATGTAGTGAAAAGATCCATTTGAGGCTGTAAAGTCAAGCGTACAAAGATGACCATGTGGTTATATGAACAAAGTCCTGTGTGTAAGTTGCACTGATGCGGGATCTAGGAGCCTCAATTACAAAACGAGAGTGCTGGTGTGGCGATTGCTCAGCTTCTCTAACTGGCACAATGACTGCTCCTTCTTTGCAGGCCTATCAGCAACACTTAAAAACAAATAAGCTTCCAACAGTGCCTCTAAGTCTACAGAACAGTTCCTCTGGATACCAGAAGACTGGATTCATGGCCAGAACGTGACAGCCTCTGCACCTCTGTGTACCATCAAATTTGTTGCAGGATAGCAAGGATTCAGTAAAACTTGCCAACTAATGCTGTCCACAGTCAGAGAGAGATGTTTCTCTGCATTATTCCAAAATACACATTTCTAAGATGTTTCTATTTCCAGCACCATCTAATGACATCAGAAAATAACAGAAATATTAATTCTGACCTTTCCCCATTCTTGCAGCACGCCAGGCAAGAGAGGGAAGGGGAAGGGAGAGGAAATCAAATCTCCAATATGGGGGGAAAGGGTTTACGCTATTCTGCTGGCAGAGAAAAAAATAGGACTTGATCCCTTCAGTTCAAGTATGGGAAAAGATGCAGAATCCAGACTAGCAGAAGTTACATGACAGAAGATCAGAATTGGTCTTGAATCATCAGAATTTCAAGCAACTTCTTTGCATGCAGGATCTGTTACAGCTTTACGACCTGCAGCAGTTACACAACTCGCTGCAAAGCCAGAGAGATGAGTCAGGACTGACTTTTGCTGATAGATATCTTCCCTATGTTCTTTTACTTCCAAGGGCAGCAAAGGAGACTGTATTTACTATACATATTGGATAAAATTCAATACAATCCAGAGCTGGGGGCAAACTACTTGTTAAAGAGTTTAACAAATGGCATCATTACACAATGAGCTCTCTGAGCAGGCCTATGGAGAACCCAGCAGGCTGCAGATAACTACTCCAATGAGTCTGCACATTTAAAAAAAAAATCTGAGAGTCAAGAAGAATGTAAGAGAAGCAGTACAGTGTAACAACTGCCGTTCCCTCTTGCTTCAATGCATTAACTGCCCTCACAGACTCCAAGCTTTCACTATAAACCTTTTCCCCTTACTTGCAAATTAACATCTTTATGCTAAACAAATGCCACCGATTCACCACCATTCATCAGCCAGGCAGGACCAACAATGCTACTTCCTGCATTCCTAAGACAGACTGGAGGGAAAAAAAAATAAAGCACATTGCTGAACTAACAAGGACGGGGAGGCACAATGCTGGTAAGCGCTGGGAAAAATGCTAAACAGTAAAACCACAACATTTAACTCGGTGCAAAAACGTACACGAAGCTTTTCAGGGTGCAGCTTACTGAGTTTCCCCATACTCTCCTGTACACATTCACACTGAGACATAAAGAACGGCAGCACTGCATAACAGAGACGGAGCTGAAGCTGCTTTATAAGACTAAAGCTGAACACTGAAGTTTATGGATACGTCCTTTAGATAGACCGTCTAGCAACATGCCCACATCAGGCATTCAATACAGGTTTTCCAACATCTAAATTTAAATAGAGGTCTCTTAATTTTCTGTAACAAGGAACAGCTGTTCCAAGCTGGGAAAAGTGGAAAAAAATTAGCCTGGAAAACAATGCATGTCAAAAAACATGCTCAGAACATGCACTTCTGGCAGTTTAAAATCCATCCTGATAAACGCAGCGTTCTGCACATCTCCAACTATGCATGTTAGCCAGGGTCGTGTAGGCAAGGGAAAAAAAGCAGGATTGGTTCTCATCAGCACTATTCTGCAGCGGCACTGGATAGAAGTCTACTGTCTAGATTGGCATTGTTCTCACCAAAAGCATCACGCAGGAGGATTTTTTGTCCTAAGCATACAGAAGAAAAAAATAGAAATGTCATGTAATAACATTTAGATGAAGCTTAGATATCAGCCAGTTTTTAATGGTTAACTTGCACGCTTTCCTGAAGTTGCATCAGGAATCTGCAATGCTACGGCAATGGGAAATGATCTGATTTTATTTTATCGCGATACTCTGAAGTTTTAGACTACATTGATTGAGTACATTTAACGATATAAAATGCACATCTGTGGTCCATAAGCACAGATCTGAACAGAATGAGTTTCATCTCGAGAATAAAGTGGAGGTAGAGTCTCTTCAGATTTCTAATACACGTTCCACAGCCAGAAATGAAAGCAGTACCAGAAGAGCTGTTATCAACATCTGCTCATATCAAATCCAATCCATCTTGCCAAAAAAATGACAAGTCTCTAGTTTAGAAGATGACTGCTCAGAGAAGCTATTCACAGAAATAAATGCTGGAACCACATGATTCCCAAATTAACCGGCAATCTATTCATACCAAAGTTGCAAGGCTGAGAAAAAACAGATGTTTTGCTTAGATTCCAGCCCTGTGCATATTATCCCAGGATCTGAAAGCCAACTTGTCATCAGTTTGACTTCAGCAGTACCTCTGACTTAAGTAAGGTTTTTGCCTACGCTGTGAGAGACCAAGGTTTAAAAGAATAAAATGATAAAGTGCCCATTTAAAGTTACTGGCTCAAGTCTAAGCTACAAGCTCTGCTCTGTTAAGCATCTGAACTACAGATGCTATCTTAATTACCTCTTTGTTTTTGATCTTTTCAGTATCATTTAGCTAACATGAAAAACTTACTTTCTCCCTTTCCCACTCCCTATTGTATCTGTCCTATTATTTTTTGGTGTTAATGATGTGTAAGTTGCAGATGTGGTACATCGGAGGTAGAACACCTTGGATGTAGGTCTACTGAGGGAAATGAGTAAGGAGTCAAACCGTAAGCGTTTAAATTTCAATCACTGTTGTCAATAAATTTGAGGGAGAGAAACACGAAGAGCAGACTTGCAGAGCATAAGACGCTCACTTGTAAAGCTGCTTTCATGATCCTACTCACACTTTAAACAATGAGCCTGTCTGGTACAGGAGACCTCTCAAAAGCCAAACAAAACATGAATGTGGGGCTACAGAATGGGCTTTAGGATTTACATCTGAGCTCCCAAGCCATTCTAGTAACAGATTCCGTTGCATTCAGATTGTGCCTTCACGTATGTCTACCATTTTAGAAAACAGAACTTTATACACTAGCAGAAATTGAAAACTAATGAAAAATACATTTTATACATCTTAGCACTTTCCTTGGCTAAGCATTTAGGACAGATTTAAGTAATCAGTTCCTTTCATCCTTCCCTCCCACATACATTATTCACTGCAGGTAACATTTTACCAATTTAACAATACCATTCCTTTACAAAAGAAGCTTGGCAATAATTTTATAAACAGAACAAAGAACTCAGTACCTGTGTATAAATATATACATGAAACTATAAAGGAGAGAAGATGAAGTTTATAGTAAAATTCCGAGTCTGATTACACTAAGCAGCAGGCTATTTCATCTGTCACACAGCACATGGAACAACTGCTTCTAAATACTGGATTTTATCTAAAGTTCAAATTGCAAATAATGGGCTCTAGCATAGGAGAGTCTTCTTTCCTTTCCGTATTTTTCCACAAAGTAGGATCAATGTACTTCAAAAAAATATGCACACACCTTTTTCTAAATAAATGAGAAGTAAATGGTACTTTCGATTCCATATAAATTCATTAAAATTGAGAAGAAACACTGAATCTCCAATAGAAAATAACTTATAAATCTTACCTTTGTCAACTACATCCCATACTTCAACTTTAACAATATCATCAGTGGCTAAAAGCACAAAAAAAAAAAGACAGCGTCAAAAAAATTGGTTTCAGCAAAATGAACAACACTTGACCCTTACCACACAGAGTCTAACCCAAAACTAGTACTGTTAAAGCAGCAGAGCACAGTCAAAAGAAAAGTAATTCTTGAGTTAAAAGAAAGCCTAAACACAACTAACACAAGGCCCACTTTTGAAGGAACACGCTGTAATCCAATACTGTGTTATCTAAAGAACTTCTTAAAGATTCTTACTTGTATGATAGATTTCCTTTGCATTTTATCAGAGATTTAAAATGTGTTATAAATATTTCATATGCATTTTTTTTCATAACATACAGAGGTTCTCACGTGTTTTCAGAAAAGATATAAATTTAATTTGAATAACGTCTGGTCTGAAAGCAAGGCATACAGCTGAAAAACAAAGGAATGCACACATTTAAAGAAAAGCCATCTTACTAAGGCCATTTTCATGTAAATATTACAAAGAGTGCAGGCAGTCCGGCAGCCACAGAAATCCATTCTCTCCGCAAATTTCAAGTTGCGCTCTATGAAAAATAAGGTATTACTGCAGCTTGTTAAGACGCAAAACTGCTAAAATCAGAAAATAATGGACAGCAAGGTAGATTTGAGTTGCTAAATCTGAAGCAAGAAAAACAAAATTCTCACTAGAAAGACACTACGGCCAGTACTGATAGCTAGAAGTTAAACTTTCAGTTGGCATGAGGGATGGGTAGCTTTGGTTAGAAACATATACTGAACCTGAATAAGCAGTCTGATCTTCACGAAGTTCCAAAACACAGTTACTTTTGGAAATGTTACAAAGCAAAGGTTGGACTTGGGGCAGCTCTGAACTTCAAGCAGTGGAACATGAAGATAATAATGTCTGAGAGCAGAAAATAATCTCATAGCATGGCAAGAGAATTTAGCTAAGTGCCACTGTCCAGCTGGAAAACATTTCCCCTACAAAATTCACTGTTGGCTTACCCTGTTTCAAAACACGTGCCTGGTGACAGGACGAGGGGGAATGGGCTAAAGTTGCGCCAGGGGAGGTTTAAGTTGGATATTAGGAAGAACTTCTTTACTGAATGGGTTGTTAGGCACTGGAATGGGCTGCCCAGGGAAGTGGTTGAGTCCCCATCCCTGGAGGTCTTTAAAAGACGTTTAGATGTAGAGCTTAGGGATATGGTTTAGTGGATGATTTGTTAGTGTTAGGTCAGAGGTTGGACTTGGTGATCTTGTATGTCTCTTCCAACCTAGACTATTCTGTGATTCTGTGAAAATATTGTAAATACAGATTTTGAATGATTGCAAAGCTTGATCCTCTGCTTCTGAAGAAATATCCCTTCTTACTTTTATGTATAAAGCTCACCCAGACTTTCTTTTTCCTCATAGCAACTCTCATTTACCTTCCCATTTGCTAGCAAGGAGTGGGGCACAAGATGAGATGTGCTGGGGTCAGACCAGCCAGCGCACCACATGCTCAGATGCAGCTGAAAACACAACAGGCATACAGCAGCCTGCAGCCTTACAGCCTCTGCCCAAACCATAACACTCCCCAAATTCAGTCTGTCCCCATATATTTCTACAAACCACCAAATCGGGTAGGGCTCAAGTCCCAGTACTCACCATTTTACTCACCCAGCTGTGCAAGCAGCTCTTACGCCCCAGGCTGTGCAGCTCCCACTGGGGCGTGGGATGCCTGAGGCCATGGTGCACGCAGGGTGCAGTCCGGCAGCAGGCGCTCAGGCACAGATCACCTATTTGAGTTCTGCCCCCAAATTCATACCTGACAGCTGGGACTGGCAGTGCTGCTGCCGCCCCAGAAGAACGAGGGACAGACGCACAGACAGACCAGACAAGTCAATCCTGGCGCCTTTCACCAGTCAGTCCCTTTTCAACAGTTCAGTCCCCTTTCAAAGGGACTGAACGTGCTTTCCCTTCTCAGGTGGCAAACCTTTCAGGGGCGCAGCATGCATCCAGAAGGCAGTTTGATCTTTCCGGTAGCTCCACATGCAGCAGCACATAAGCGCTAACAAGAGGTTTCTCCCGAGAAGTTGGAACTCCGTTCCAAAACAGGCCATAGGGGCGCCACACAGCACTCTCCTAGGCCTGGTACCCAGTACTGGGACTTTGCTCCCAAGCTCCAGAGAACCCCACCTCCTTATCCTAACATCAATGCAGCCTCAGTTATGTTCTCTTGGTAAGTAATTTCCCCAGTGCTGAAATCCTGCTGAGCAGCAGCACCCCCGGACAGCCGAGGAGTTGAACTGTTTGACTAGGAAAGATCTCTCCATACCCTTTTATCTGAGGGGAAGCGCAGGACTTAGCTAAGAAACTAACTACACAAGATGAGAGAAAATTGTTTTCCATGTTTTTTTTGTTTTGTTTTGTTTCTGTTAGCACCGGTGCTTCTGCTGGCCAGTAGCCAATAAGTTCTTCCTTTTCATCACCAGCTTCATTCCTGATTATCCTGAACACACAAGAGGATAATTACTTTAGTGCTGCTGTGCTAACTTTTTTATGACTCACACAGCAGTAGGAGCAGCATTTCACCCTAATGGATTCTGAAGGCATGTCGCAGGAAAAGAAGTGCCAATGCATCATTTTAATTCTGTAACTTGGATTAGCACAAACCATAGATCAAAACGCTCACAAAATATCTCTACTCAGTTGCTATTTCGCTAAGTACTTTGTAGCCAGTGGCACGTTAAGGCACTGTTCTCCCAGAAAATGGTGAAGAGGTGAGAAGACACCAATTGCAAGTGTTTATTTAAAAGTAAGAATCACTGCTTTACAGATGGGTTCATATTTATTCTCACGCAATGACATAACTCATTTCATGTTATTTGGATCACAAATCCTACAGAGCAGAGCAACTCTGCAATTCCACACACCCATCTATAAAGCACTCAAAGTATTGTAACAAAAGTATTTGCTAATCTTTATTTCGGACTCCCTTTTTGAGGCTGACAAAAGGAAAATAAAATTAATGACTACCATACCCTAAAGAAGCATACATTAGAGTCGGGAATGGTAATTCCTCACTTGGATACAAAAAAAATCATAACAGATACAACTGTCACAGAAAAGTGATTTGGTTCACTCCAAGTAGGAACAAGCACTGTAAGAATCCTTGAATATTTGACAGTGATAAAATTAACATCTGTAAATATTTGCTGCCAACTACCTCATAATGTTTATTCAAGGTAGCTTAAGAGCATGATCACAGGAAAAACAAACTGTGTTTTTCCTCTACAGATTAACTTAGCTAACAGGTCAGTAATTAGATCTGAGTGCACACATCACCTATCCTGGATGGAAAGTTCCCTGGGCAGGAAACGTATCTTGCACATTTTTTAAAAAGGAGGTTATTTTTACAAGTATTAAGGTCAGTATGGAATTTCCTACTGGAAATTATTAGTAAAGAATGATACGGTGTTTTATCAAGTGAAAGAAACACAAACGAAAGGCACAATTTCATGTAGTCTTCCAGCAAATTGCAGCAGCTTGACAACACTTGGACTTGAGAAGAGTCCATTGCCATATGTACACATTGCTGCCAAATCTAACCAGAAAGCTCTATAAAGATGTATCCCATAAATACTAGAATTAAGAACTAGAAATGACAAATACACCTGCGGTTACCAACTGACAGTAAAAGCCATCCTTACGAGTAGCTGCTTTCTACCCTGGGATCACATCCACGTCGAAAAAGCCAGTGCGTAAGTCTCAGCTCATTAAAAGGTGATACAGTCCCTAAAATATGCAGGAACATATAAGATGAATGGACCTTTCTATACAAGGAGCAGCCTTCAAACATCATTTTGCATTTAACTGTTCACAAACACAAAAAGAATTAGGCATGAATGAGCCTCTTAGAAATCAAAAGCTGTATTTACAAACATAATTATATTACTGACATTGATTAAAGAGGAAACCAAAATTCAGAGGGTTTTACCTGTGATAATGCAGAACACCACAATTAACATTCAGTGCAATCTTTAGACTCAGACGTCTAAAAATGAAGTATTCCACGTCTTAGTCTGGTCTAAGTCTATTTAGGCTAAAGCAATTTTGATTTTAGAGATAGCTTCCATCATCCAAACAGTTCACAAGCTCTACATCCACACATCAATAACCAATGTATTGATATGCTGGAAGAGAAGAGTATGAGTGTGGGGGAAGGATGGCACAGCTGAAATGCAATATGCCAGACATTACAATGCAGACGGAGGACTCCACTACGTGAACACTGCAGATCTGTCAACAGCTTTCAAGAGCTGATAGGCAGAACATCCATAACATGGTACCCAAAATAAAGGTACTTCTATGAAGAAATGCAGAAGCTAACCCGTACACCTTTGCAGCATGGCCACACAGCGGGTCCCCACCAAAGAATCTACACACCTGTGACATCAGGCTTAGCTCAACATCAGATCCTGAATGTGAGAGAAAACCACTGTTGGACTGAGCAAGGACCTGTTTTTCTCCCCCATCCAAGGCGGAGTGCAGCTATCCATCTGTGGTGGTTTTACTCGGGTGTACAGCTGAGCTCCGCCACAGCCGCTCTCTGACTCCCCCTCCTCAAAGTGAAAGGGAGAGAAAAATACGATGTAAATGGCTCAAGGGTTGAGGTAAGGACGGGGAGATCGCTAAACAATTATCATGACGGGCAAAACAGACTCAGAGTAGGGAGATAGTAAAATTTATTGCCCATTACTAACAAGTTAGAAAAGTGAGAAACAAAGGAAAGAAAGCAAAAACACCTCCTCCCCGAGCGGTGCAGGGGAATGGGGGTTGCGGTCAGTCTATCTTAGTCTCTGCCGCTCCTCAATCACTCTTAGAATCCTACAATCATTCAGGCTGGGAAAGCCCTCCAAGATCATTTGGTCCAACCATCCCCCTACCACCAATGTCACCCACTAAGCCATGTCCCCAAGCTCCACGTCCAACCTTTCCTTGAACACCCCCAGGGACGGTGACACCACCACCTCCCTGGGCAACCTGTTCCAATGCCTGACTGCTCTTTCTGAGAAGAAATGTCTCCTAATTTCTAACATAAATCTCCCCTGGCGCAACTTGAGGCCATTCCCTCTGGTCCTCTCACTGGTTACCTGTGAGAAGAGGCCAACCACCAGCTCCCCACACCTTCCTTTCAGGTAGTTGTAGAGAGCAATGAGGTCTCATCCCCCAAAGCCAACTAGTTTACACTACCTTTTGTAGCCCCTACATCAAAGTGAGCACAGTATTGTGAATGACCAACGTATCCCACCTGAAACAGCTCCTAAATAGCTGCTGCCCTGAACAAGCGGAGGGCAAAGGACTGAGGGGTCCTTCCCAGAGCACCAGCCCTACAAAAGCACTTACTCCAACCCTTCTCTTCCCCCACAGCAGGCCAGCACCATCGATACCTTACACACTGAGCATCACGGGTGTAGTGTGGCAGTCATTTCTCCTAGGGACAGGTCCCTGGATCTACCTGTGACCCACACCTGTGGATCTGTAGCTACATACACACACAGGGCCAAAACCCTATGGAGAAGAGCCCTGGCTGTGCACAGATTCAACCACAATCTCTCAATATGCCCTTTTTCCCCACACATCCAAGCTTTTCCCTCAGGATTTTCCTGGTGTGGTCCAAAGCCTCAGGCTCGGCCCCAACCACAGGGAGGTCAGCCCACTGAGGCGAGCACCACCCGGCTCCAGCGTGGGAACCCTCCCACGGGATCCCGTCCTTCCCAAACTGATCCTGCGTGGGCTTCCCACAGGCAGCAGCTCTTCAAGAACTGCTCCAGTATGGGTCCGTACCATGGGGTCCTTCTGTCAGGAGCAAACTGCTCCAGCACGGGTCCCCCACAGGCAGCAGCTCCCCCCAGCCCCCTGCTCCCGTGCGGGCTCCTCTCCGGCCCAGAATCTGCTCCGGCAGGGTTCCTCTGCAGGCTGCAGCCTCCTCCAGGCCACATCCACCTGCTCCTCTGTGGTCTCCTCCACGGGCTGCAGTGTGGAAACCTGCTCTACCACAGTACACCACGGGCTGCAGGGGGACAGCCTGCTTCACCGTGGTTCTCTCCACAGGCTGCAGGAGACTTCTGCTCCAGCACCTGGAGCACCTCCTGTCCTCCTTCTGCACCGACCTTGGTGTCCGCAAGGCTGTTTCTCCTTCTCTCCTCTCTCTCCCAGCTACTGTTTTTCAGCAGTTTTTTTTTTTTTCTCCCCTTTCTTAAGTGTGCTCTCACAGAGGCACAAACAACATCGCTTATTGGCTCGGCTCTGGGCAGCAGCGGCCCCCTTACCTAACATGGGGCAGCTTCTGGATTCTTCTCGCAGAAGCCATCCCTATGGTCCCCTGCTACTATAACCTTTCCACGTAAACCCACTATCCTTATAAACCTTTTCCACCTGTGTCAAGAAGTGCTGGCTCGTTTGGAAGCCTGTCTTCACAAGAGCATGAGAATCTCCAGAACTGCACTTACCAGCTCCCTGTAACAGCAGCATCGACTTTCTCTCCTTGCATGGAAACCTACAAAATCCCTACTGGGGACTGTGAGAGTCATGTCCCTAGGCAGATGTCCTGTCAACACACCCTGGGGCTCCACAGTCATTAACAAGAGACTTTTTGGCATGATGGCATCATCCAACAAGCACAAATTTTATTGGTAAATTAGACAAATTGGTTTTTTTATTATTGGTAAATTAGACAAAGCACCAGACGCTGTGCGCCTCAGCTGTATGCTTTTATTTTACGTATAAGGAGAGAGAGCAACTGCTTCAGAAAAAAAGGCAAAGTGGTGTGGATAGACTATATCTGATAGTAACAAACTAACCGCTGACTTTTTTTCAAAGCAAAATCAGTCTTACAGGGCAAGTTCGTCCTTAGTCAGTAGCGCATGCCCCAGGGCTGTGGCATTTTTGATCAGGGATCTAAAAGCTGGACTTTAACACGCTCTGGAACCATAGTGTGATGCAATTTCAGTGCCTGCAGTGTCTTCTCCGGGCTAGATGCAGGCCTTTCAGAGCCACTTTACACTGCCAGAGCAGATGGGAAAAAAAAAAAATCATCACACCTCATCTCTCAAAAAAGCTACTGGTAAGATACTTCCGTGCTTCGGGAAGTCAGCCTAGAGCTATGAGTACTACAGCCATTTCTAAAACATCGTCATCACCAGTTAAGGCATGCTCTTTACATTTTAATCGGTGAAAGCCTAGTTTACATCAAGCTCTTCACTTGTACACAGCAATGGAACACCAAGCAGGTTTAGCCTCAGAGACAGACTTTCATAATAAACCTGTTTTCATCAGCAAGTCAAGCATATCACAAATACTTCCAATCTTTTGGATCACCTACTAAAAACCTCCCCAGAATTGCAACTTTCAAAGGTCTATTTTTTATCTCTTAGTTTGATTAAAATTATTGAAAATATGACGGGGAAACTGTGAATAATAAATTAAAATAAGATTGATGAGAGCTCACTTTATCTCCCAAGCAGACACAGAAGAAGCAAATAAGGCTGCGTCAGAATTTCTGCCCCCGAGACACAGACCCACTGCCCCGTGACAGTCACTCCTTCCGCCCCCTTTCATCTTACTTTTGTAGTTCCAGTGGATGCTGGTGACTTGGATCTCCTGAGTTGGAATGTATTCCTCAATAAACTTCTTTCCCTGCAGTCGGTGCCAGAGTGTGGTTTTCCCAGTGTTCCTGTCCCCTCGGATAACAATTTTCACTGGGGAAAAGAGCAAGCAGATAAATAAAGTTGATTAAAAGCTAATCAAAGAATGCTGTGAAGAGCATGGTAACTTTTTGCAAGCATTATTCAGATGTGATTAGCTCTCCCATATTACACAGGCATGATGGGTTTTGTTAAAAAACATGAGACTGTCATTAAAATTAGCGTTTATTCAGCTACTCACGCTAGCTCAGCAAAAAGAACCAACATCAAGATTGAAACTTCAGAATCCGCACAACTTCAGCCAGCTAAGTCGCTGCTCTTTTTACCCTCCTGCATTTTTCACCTGTGCCCAGCCCTCGCTCACACCCTCTCTCTTTTCAAGCCTTTTACATCAGGTTGCTTCTGCAATTACCTCCTCTACCATTCACATTTCTCCTTAAACACTTCTCATTCCTCACAAAAATCATCACTTCCTAGAGCCAGTTGCCCCAAGTCACCAAAAGCTCAAGGCCCAGTTCTTAGCCGAGCTGCATTAGGCAGGGTCCCTGTCCAGAGGTGTCAGTCTGCACCTGGGCACTGCTGCAGAAGTTCTTGTGGATGCCGTAGGAGGAAGCTTCTGCTGAACCTGACCGTCACTGCTTTCAGCTATCCCCAGCTTCCCTGCACTGGGGCAACATCCCCTTTTCCAGGCCTGTGTGTTGCTTCTCCAACTGCCCCAGCTCACAGCCCAGCACAGCTCCGAGGAGGAGGCAAGCCCTGACCACCTCTGCCAAAGGGACGAGGCAGTTAACGACACGGGGGTCTTACCTGAAACCGCCACTGATAAATTCATCAAGCTGCCTCTGTTGATGGCCACAGTTCGAATCAAATTAGATCACAATAAATCTACTTTACATGCACTAGCAACGAGCTAGGCTGAACCAGAACAAGCACACCACTCTGGGGACATAAATCAGCTTCGAGAGCAGAAATAAAACCATGAAAAAACTGAATCTCCGTTGGTCCCCTCTGTGGCCTCTATGGCAGGAGCTAGGTCTTAACCATTCTTTAACCATTTTTTAAGGCACAGATGTGCTGAGGGCACTCAGCAAAGGCATTCTTAAAAACCATGGTCTCGGGTACATCACAACAGCTCCACTTCTGCTGGCCTGCCTCAGGCCCAGCTGCCCATGCCACCAGGCTGACCTAGCACGCCGCACGCCCCTGCCCACTGCAAGGAATGTCAGTCCATGCAAAATGCATTCAAGCCCACCCTGAGTCAAGGAAGCGTCCAAAATATCTTGTCTTGCTGCAGGGAAAACAACGCATCTGCAGAGAGCATCACCTGTACTGCCACCAAAACCTGCACGCAGCCCAGCAAAGCAACTTCTTCAGCAGTTAACACCGTCAGCTTCCCAGAGTTCACACTGTCTTGTTCTATCTGAAAATGGAATAGCTGTTTTCTAAATCTTCTGTGACATTATGGGACTTCTGCTTTTAAATACCATCTTTGTTTTAAGTGGTACCTACAAGCCTATCAAGAAACACAAGCTCACTTGAACAGGACCAGAACTTTTATGCTTGCATCTGATACCCGGGAGCATTATCCGCTAGGAAATGGGCCGCTCGGAGACATCTAACGGCAGGTTCAGGTGATGAGCAGTGGGTTGTGCGTCATCATTTGGGCAAGGGAATCTCAGTCTGAAGGCTGCCTTCTGTTGTAACTCAGGAGTTACTGCAGGCATTTCAGATAAAAGATTAAGAGTAACGGGCAGAACAGACACCATCCAGCAGGGCTGTGGAAGGTCTGTCTGGTGAAATTCTGTGCTGCAGTTCTGCTGGGCTTCAGTTGCTGCTCTGCTCCCACCCACTGAGAGGCATTGCTGTCCATTCTTTTACAAAGTTACTTAATAAAATAGCAAACGGGTAATAAAGACACAAAGAACGCAGTATTTATAGAATTACTTCATTTACAGGTACCAGAGCATCTCCGTAGAGACAACAAACCATTTCCTGCATTTCCCATTGCCCTGTGTGGGTTTTTGTTTCCTGCTTACAGATGGGGAAACAACCAAGGGAGGATTCCTTTGATATTTCTTAGTTAATAAAACGCAGCAAGCCCATGCCACACAAAGAATAAGATCGTTTGGCCCCTTCAGAACCTGACCCTTTCGCAAAGCTCTCACTGCCTACCTTTAGAGATATTTAAAAATTCAGATGCCTCTATAAATACAGCACGACACCGACACGGTGCGTTTCAAGGGACAAGCCGACCCCTCCGCAGTCAGGCTGCTCTCAGGGTGCGCTTTCGGGACCACCCACAGACGTCTCAGCTGGGAGCTCTTCTCCACAAGGGGTAATTCCCAACTCCCCAGCCCTCCTACTGCCAGCTCTATTACTTATGCAGCCATTGTTGAGTCGGATCAAGAAACCGAACTGGCTGAAAACTAACCCCCACGTTACTCATTTTCAGCATGCTCAGTCTTCTCCTCTAGCTCAAGTGCACGGCTGCATGAGCGGGAGGAGCAGCGCCGTGGCTGGGGGGCCAGGAGATCACCCTCAGCCCCCAGCGCTGCACTGAGATCAGCTCAGGGTGCCTGGAGCAGCTCCACCTGGACGTGCCCAACGGCCCTTTTCAGGCTCAGTGTTTTCTGTGTTAGGATCTCTTTCCTCCTACACAGCGCGTTAGTTTTCACCAGTTTTTGTTCATTTGTTTGCTTCTGATGATTGGAAAAGTCTTTAAAAATAGAAGAGGAAGAAGGCAGGTCGTACAGATCATTTTCAGCAAAACAGAATCAGCATCTGAGACTTTGGACGGGGCAGACATCTGCAAGACAGGAAGAGCTGAACGAGCTTCAGGGCACAGCCAGCCAGGTAAACCACAGGCCCAGGCTGTGTCTGAATGTGACAAGAGCAGCAATTATGGGTGAGGTTGGTACTGTTACCTGTGGGATGTGCACAGTTGCTACCTTATTCTGATTTCTAGTTAAATCAGTACTTACTGCAAACAGCCACAGGCTTGTAGCAAAGACAGCAGAATTATCTGTGGGAAAAAGGGTAGGGATGGGGAATAGATGAAAACGTGAGGAATAAACTAAACAGATCACTTTCATTCATTTTGTCACTGTGTCAGTGAAAATACAGGGATTTTAATTCTGCAAATGGGGAAATGGAAGCAGAGCGGCAAGGACAGGCCCATGGAACAGGTCACAGAGTGACTCAGGACTGGAAATGGGGAACTCCCAGCACCGCCCATATTCCTTCAGTATGCCGCGACAGCTAAGGACTTCAGATCCCGGAGCAAAAATCCCTGAATATCTCTGCTAATAATCCCTGTACGAAGGGTCATAACCTTATTCTCATGAAGTCGTTGGAGGCTGTGACTACAAGGCTGTAATTCAAGCACTAAAAGCTGGTTCTGCAGCCAAAAGAAGCAGACATGATCTACAGACACCCCCAAGCACAACTCCTGGGGAGAACAGGCCAGACAGCAGTCAAAGCAAGCTTCCCACGTTACAAACACCTGTGACAGCGACAGGATAAAAACCATGAGAAGGTGGGAAGCAGCTGGAAGAGGGAAGGTCTTTCTTTTGGAAGCAGTACTGAGTGAAAATATGTAACAAAACTACAATCGGAAGTTGGGAAGTACTACTCTAAAACAACACAAAGGAAGTAAGCACTGCAATGCTCAGAATAAGGATGCACCGTACTCATTCAGTTTTGTCTTTTAAAGCACATTTTAGACAGACAAGTAATAAGAGGAGGGACCAGGGAATTCTTGGAGCTACTGACCGTGGTAGTTCAGCACCGCTGCACGCTGAGGCCAGGGTGATGCCCGGGGGGAGGACGGCAGCCTGGGCTCCAGGCACACGCGGCAGTGGGTTGTGTTGGGTGGCATGCACGCTAGACACAGCATAAAGCCCAGAGCAGAAGGTGTGCTGTGTTCTGGGGAATGGGACCGCTGGACTGAAAATACAGCACTTCCACGTCTCCTGTCACCAGTCAGCAGTCTGCAGCTCCCAGGAAGTGTCATCGGTGCATCCCAGCTGGAGCCACCCATCTCACCCTTCTTTGGCCAGCACTGCTGTATGTAAGCTTCCATGTTTGAGTAACCTGGAACTGGTAATTCCTTCTGTAATTTGTCTTGTAATTCGTTTAAACCAGCACCGCTTCCAAAGGAACGAGATCCACCTCTGCCTCTCTACACCAAGCCTGTTCACTCAGGCCTGTGCTACTCTCCTGGGGCCAGCACGGCTCGCCGAACAGCAGCAGCCCTGGTCCAAGCACAAAGCTCGCCCAAACAGGAAAAAAAGAGCAAGTTTTTACAAAGACTGGTTCCCCACGCTGGGAACCACAATCTCACATGAACAGCCAAGCCATTAAAATCAGAATTGGTACAGACCCACATCATTTTCATAATTTCTCTGTTCCTTAGGGGACTCTGGCGTTATTCGGGCTATAGCATGGAAAAACAGAAAAGCTCCATCCAGACGATAGAGCCAGTGAGGAGTGCATGCCGGGAATGACGTATGAAAACACTTTTGTTTCAAATTAGGATGCCCCACGCAGAGAAAGCGATTGCTGCCGAGGGCTGTTAGTGGCCTTTGCTCTCAGCAGAAATTTAAACCTACCCACTCTGCAACTTTCTTCCTTTTGAAAACTTACCTGAGTGGGAGGGAGACCATCAATGCAAATCTGTTGACTGGGGCTGTTTGGTTATGAAACACACTTGACAGCCACGAAAGCTGGCACAGCCCGGCCCGCCCCGAATCCCACAGGAAAGCGGCATCGAAAGCCATGTGATAAGGCCCACGTCCCGGCCATTTCCTGCCACTTTATCAGCAAGCATTTTCAGCACACTTCTATTTCTGCTAAGTAAATGGGCTACACTTCACAGTCAATACTGGACTATGAAAACAAGGAAGTATTTCTGCAGAACCAGTCACGACTGCACCCTTTGGTTTAGGGTTATGCAATTCCAGGGAAAAGGAAGAGTTTTGAAGACCTGTGTTAAAGATGGCTACAAAATGAATTCTGTACCCCCCTCTGTTCAATTTCACGGGTTTCCTAAGAAAGGAGCATTGATAACACGAGGGATATGCAGCTCTCCCCTTCGCTTAGCAATGGCCCTTGCAGCGCCCGTACCCTCTCCACGCTGGAACTCACCCTACTTATCCAGTGCCATGGCTACGAGGGTGCTTCGAAACTCTTTCATAACCCTGCCTGTATCTCCTACAAACATTATATAACCGTGATACGGGGAAGAGTTACTATGGAGATTGGAAAGCTTCCCTTAAGGCAGGGACAGAAAGATGCAGTTTTATTCTTGATGTAAAAGCAGTAATTAGAACACAATCTTGACGAGACCGTGCTCAAAAAAGCTTTCCGGAGGCTTTTGGTAATGAGACAAAAAGAAACAAAGCTACAGTTGGCGGCTTAGCTGTTTGCATTTTTGGCCCTGCTGCATTAATGACAAGCAGGTACACATCCACAAAGCTTCGGTGGCAATGCAGTTTGTCCACACCTAACGAAGAGCTGTCCCTTTTTACTGTTGTGCCAGCAGGATGCAGCTGATCTGTACCGCATGCAGCACAAATGTTTGCTGTTGAAACATCAACTCCTTCCTCTTACGTAATTCACAAGTTGATAGAAGCAACCCGGTCTCAAACATTTCCCACTGAGGCACAAGGATATGTTCTGGTCTGTGGGCTCTGCCAAGGCCTCTGCAGAGATCAATAGTCCTTAACCAGATCTCCAGGAATGCTTTGAACGGCGCAGTGCTGTATGCCAACGTGCAATAGTTTCATCTTCACCCCTCTCTAGTGAGAGATTATCTCTCACTAGAAATGATGTCCCTTAACAATGTGTGCTTCTTGTCATATTCACAATTGCTTGCTAAGACACTCATTTTCTAAATTAAGGACTTCTGGAATATCTGCCACATGTGTTCTGGGTAAATGCAGCAAATGCTCTCCCCAGCATAGCTGAGAGCTTCCAAAAGATATCAGATTAAAAGCACAGTCAATAGTGACAACAATAAAAAAAACAACACACCCAACTCCTGACGTGCTAATCTCTCCATTTACAATTTCAAATTAAGATACAGCGCAAATGCTATTCCTCCATCACGTGTGCCTGTTCAGAAATTATTCAGTGCCACATGTACAGATCAGTCTCGTTCCAAACTGCCGCTCTCTCGGCTTCTTGCAGCCTGACTGCAGCGCGTGCCCATTCCCGCAGAGCTGATACTCAGCAGCGCTCCGCGGACGCAGCTCTGTTTTCAGCTGGGATGACATGACTTCTGTCCCCATCTCACTGTTGTTACTTTGGGATGTGTTTCACATACTTGCAGTGCCTTCCTGAAACACTGCATTAATAACCTTTACTGAGCTTCAGTACTGAAAGGGAAGAATTCTGAAAATGTTTCCTGACAAAAGAGCAAGTGTATCAGTCGCAGAAACATAATCAGAATGAAATTATTTACCAAGGACACATAAAGGCATACACCACTCATCTTTTGTTGAAGTCTGGCAGCGCAGAGCTTTTCAACAGACCCCTATCACATAACCACTAGAGCTTAATTATAAATACCGTTATCCTGGGCTGCAGGGAAGGTCTCCCACATGATACTTTGACAGTACCCGATTTACAAACAACTCTCTCCTGTGCCACAGTCGGCGTTAGGTTTGTTCAGGACACCTCCTCCTGCCTGAGGACACCGCAGGTTCCCCAGCGCCACGCAGGTCTGCCATCCTTCCTCTTCCCCCAGTTCTGCACGCTCTAACGTTTAACTGCGAGCTCGGCTTTCGGTTGACTACCGGCAAAAGAAGCACCACGCGAGCAGCGCCGCCGGGTCCCCGGCCACGGACGGGGCGGCCCCACGGGGCTGCCTCCCGCCCGGGCCGGCGCTACCCCCCGACAGGCCCCGGGCCGGGCCGCGACTCACTGTTATACTGGACTCCCTTGGCAAACCTCCTCTGCAGAGCCTGGTTCATGGACTGCAGCCCCGCGGGGATGTTCTTGTCTCTGACCGCAGCCTGGTCCGAGCCCACCAGCTTCTTCAGGGCCGAGAACATCGTTCTGCTCCCGCGCCTCCGCCACCGCCGCCAGGAAAAGGGCTCCGCCGCTCCGGGGCTCAGGGGCAGGGCGGCCCCGGGGGGGGCATAGGGAAGGGAAGCGCAGGGCACGGCTCGGGGGGCGCGGGTCCCTCAGAGCTCGGGCAGGGCCGCTCCGGCCATGAGGGGCGGCCCGGGCTCGGCGGGGCGGAGGTACGCGGCCCGGCCCGGCCCGGGGGGCGACGCGGCGGGCGAGGGGCTCGGCCGGGCCCCGCGGTGAGCCGGGCAGGGGGCGCTAACCGGGCATGGCCCGGGGCGGGCGGCGCGGCGGGCAGGG
>CM021781.1:480419-490538 GCA_011076525.1 Nettapus auritus
GCCCCGCAGCCCCCTGCTGTGGCCCCCCGCGTCCGCTCTGACCCCGCAGCCCTCTCCCGCACCCCTCCGCAACCCTGATCCCTCCCCGCGATGGCTCCCCGTCCCTCCCAGCGTCCCGTGAGCCCGCAGCCCCCCACCCCGTGCCCCCATCTCCGGTTCCCAGCTGAGGCCCGGGGGTGCCGGCAAGGCTCTGGGCTCTGAGCACCCCCAGTGCTGGGCTCCCCCCGACGTGTGCCAGGGCCCCCGGTGTCCTGGGGAGGACACAACCTGCAGGGATGGAGGCAGCCACGGCTGTTCACACCCACCGAGGATGAGGCTCAGGGACCGTGCAGGGAGAGAGCCTCACCCAAACCCGTGGTCCCACCGTGCCCATCCATGCGATGCGGCACGGATTACTTGCCCTCAGGGAGGAGCGGGTGCCTGTCCCCCCTTGCTGCTTCCTTCCTGTCTGCCCCCACCCAGCAGGACGGCAGAGACCCTGGGTGCCCCTGTTGGCACCCCCGCACCGTGCAGGTGGTGGTCAGCGGGGCTGAGGAAGGGACAGGGCTCAGTGGACAGCACCCAGCAGTCCTGCCAGGAGGGACACCAAAGGGGAGGCCAGCGAGGACTCAACAGCGTCTTCTGCTGCTCCTCGAGCCCAGCTTGTTGCTGGCTCTGGGATGGACGCTAGGCTTGTCGGTTACTTTAGAGACATTTACTGTTGAAGACATCTCCTGCACCACCTTGCTCATGCGAGGCCCTGGTTCCAGTGCTCGGTGCTCATCTTCCATCCACGTCAGTTTGACAGGTGCAGAAACTCCTCATCCTCTGCAAGCAGAGCAGTGTGCAGGATGACAGGCAGACCCACAGACCCAATCCTCACACCCCGCCATGCCCCACAGACAGGTGGCAAGGGTTGATGCTTCTCACTTTGTTACTTTGTCCCTGCTGTCAGTGCTAAGGGAAACAGTCTGGGCTTTCCGCACATCCCTTTGCTGTCCAGGGATGTCACTTCATGTCCCACCACAGTGGCATTTATACTGGTAACAAGATAATAAAAGATGGGTTCTGCCCTGAGACCTGTTACTTTGTCCCCATTCCCCATCTGCTGGGCTCCCACCCCAGCTCCTGCTGCTTGCTGTTATCAGAATCAGGCTCATCTGGGGCTGGGGCTGAACGTCCCCGAGCTCACTCCCCTCTGCAGCAAGATCTCCCCTGCTACAGTGCTGAAAACAAGAATGCTTCTCCATCTGTCCTGGGGGCTGAGCAGGCCTCTTGATTCTCCAAAAGGGTTTCAATATGGAAACCGTTGTGCTGACTAGATCTGGAGGCTCTGGAGGGCATCGCATGGAGGGTACGCTCTGGGTGTACCCAGAGTCCCTATTTGGTGTCAGGGTCCCTTCACCCCTTCAGATTTTTCAGCTGCTATTCCCACTGACACTTCTGCCACCTCCACTGCTCCCTGCTGCACTCTGGCCTCCTCGGGGCCTCTCCCCCTGTTACCACAAGCATTTTTAAGTCCAACCCCAGCCTTGGTGCGTCTGCAGCCTATACACACATTCTCCATGTGTGATGCTGTCTGTAGATTGATGATCTTTTCCTTGGTCCGTCAGAGGACCGGACCCAGGACAGACCCACCCCAGCTGCAGGCAGACCCAGTGCTCCCCGATGCAGTCTGGAGCAGACAAGATGTGCAGGCAGCACCCACCCACTTGCTGCCCCAGTCCCCGACATGCTTCCGTGCCATACCTGCCAGCGGAGGAGCCCCACAGTACTCCTTGCATTCCTTCTCCGAGTAGAACTGGTTCCCATTGCCCTTGCAGCCTCCGTAGCTGAACTTGATGCACTTGCCCTGGGCCGCATCGAAGGCCCAGCGCAGCACTGGCTTCTGGCAGGGCCCCTGGACAATGGGCAGCCTGCAGGCAGCTGCAGGGAGAGGGGGCTGTGGCAGGCCAGCAGGACCGGGACCCCCGTGGACACACAGGGCTCGGGTTGCACGCAGTCCCCTCTATGGCTGGGGTGAAGGCCTCACCTCACCCACCCTCCGCATCCCTTCACCCCCTGCCCGGCCCCATGCCTGCTCACCCTCCGTCCGGCACGCCTGCAAGCACCCCTTCTCTGAGTAGAAGTTGTTGCCATTGCCCAGGCAGCCACCGTAGAGGAAGGTCTCGCAGGCCATGGAAGAGACATTGTAGAAGAAGCGGGACAGCATCCCGCTGCAGGGCCCGGGGTCCCGGCTCAGCCGGCACGCATCTGCAGGTGAGCACAACACGGGTTGTGGCAGGTGAAGGGGGTACAGGGATACCCGCCACAGCCCCTCTGCCAAGACCCACCTTCCTTATTGCCAACGTATGGGGGCAAGGGTCCCGCGGCTGAGCCTTCCTCAGGTGGCAGCACTGCTCTCCGCACCCTCTGCTCCGGAAGGAAGAAGCACAGAGCCGCTGTCAGCCCTGCCTGCCCTTCTGCCTCTGGTGACAAGCTCCCCCAGTGCCCCCATACATCTCCATTCATTGGTCTGGGGTCAGTCGTGGCCTTCTGAAGCCCTGTGCTCATCCCAGACAGGGGCCAGAATCATGCATTTTGGGTGAAGACACTCAAAGTGCCCCGGCCATGCCCTGTGCCGGGCTGAGGACACAGCTCTGCTCCCACTGACACAGGGAGGTGCATCCTCCAGATATTATATCTACCCTCAACTGGACTGTTTCTCCTATGAAGTCCCATCCCCTTTTGAAAAGCCTTTTAAACTCAACACTACAAGACTGGGACGTGCTGAATGACTGCAGCTGGAGCATTAGTAGGGCAATGAGCTGCCTCCCCCACTGTGGAGGGGAGTCTTCAGCCCAGCTGGGGCACTCATGAGCAGGCAAAGGGTACAGAAACACCAGGCTTCATATGCTGCTACTTCTACCCTACAAAAGAGTCAGAGTAGGAAAGGGACATTGCTTTCTACTTGAAAGAAAGCCCTAGCAACACCTGATGCACCTAGGACCCCTGTCCTTGCAGCCTGTGCCCTGTCCTTGCAGGCAAAGCCCATTCCCATCCGTAATTCATTCCAGGAGGTCCTGTCTGGAGCACTTACCTCGGGGGCAGTGGCAGTCTCCTGGGGGACACATTCACCTGGCCCAGATGACAGGAGAGAAGATCAGCAGCTTGAGGGGGGTGGTCCCCTTTCTACCCCATCCCAACAAAGCTGTCCTCTCTCCTCCCTCCATCCTGGCCCTCCCTTCTTCTCCCCAGCCTTGCAGACCAAGAAGGAGCAGCCTCAGCACACCATCACGTCGGGGACACAGGCAGCAGAAGAGGCACATGTCTTGCATGCATTACCTTTGTTGGCTAGGATGAAGATGGAGTCTGCAGGGATGCCCATCTCCAGAGCCAGCTGCCGGAAGGCCTCAGTGAGGTCCTCCCGCAGCTCTGGGCTTCTCCCTGGCAAGGGCAAGGAACGGGCTGTCAGCAGGGTCAGCAGTGGTGAGAGTCTGTATGGAGCCCCCAGCAGCCACAGGCCTGCAGAGCCCAGGCAGCTGCAGGCCCGGTACAAATCCTACCCAACCTCTCCTCCATTATTCTTGACCAGAGTTGGTCAAGGGCTTGGATAACATTGTTTAAATGTCTCTCAGTCATGAAAGATAGCATCTCCTGCCACTTCAGGATCTGGGTCTCCCAAGCCAATCTTGTTCATTCCAAATAACACTCTGGTTTGAATTGTGTGACGTGGCTCTAAACTGAGCCATAAAACTCTTTGGTGTCAAAGACGAGCTGACTCAAGGCACCACTTTCACAGTCACACTCAAGTCCCTCAAAGCCAAGCAAAGAGTGGTGTTACTGAGCCCACCTAAAGGCCTACTTGCCCACAGTGCCATAGCCAGACATACCGTATAGCTTCAGTGTGGTGGTTGGACCATAACTACTTGTCTTCTTCATCAGAATGACTGCGTATTCTTCATAGTTGGTGCGAAGCACATAGGACTTGATAGACACATCCCATTCTAGGTGAGAGAGCAATACAGGGGACATCATTCCTGCCCCTCAGGAAGGAACAGGTATAGACGACAGTGCCAGGGCTGGGGGGTGAAATCAGGCAGCTAATTCAGGGAATTATGAGATTATTAGGAGGCAGTTACTGAAGCAAGCACAACCCTGATGCTCTTTCACCTCATCAGCCTCTTATTAGTTGAGGGGACTGGAATCCAAAGCTTGCAGACAACTGAGATACCATCAATGCTCCTTAAATGTGGCTGGTGGGACCCTGTCCCAGACTGGGACCCTGGGGATGAGACAGATCTGCTGGAATATCTCATAGTCCTGTACCTACGCAGGCAGCTCTGAAACAGTTTCCCTAAGACCCTGCTCCCTGCTTCATTGTCTGGAAACAACCCACACTATGGAGCAGCTTCCTCTCCTTGAGCCCTGCTCCCCTGAACCACTTCCCCAGCCACCAGCTGCATCCTTTGAGGCCTGGCACTGGTTCACATCCTGTGACCACACAGCAGCTCTTAGGGCCCAGGAGGCCAGCAGTGAGCCCAACTTACTGGGATTATAGTAGGTGTATTTGCCAGGGGTGCTGGTTTTCTGGTACTCTCCTGAGATGTGAGTGCAGTCACCTTGCCTAGAGGAAGGAAGAAAAGAATAAACAGCTTCAGGTAATCTCTTTTCCTATTTATCTTGTGAAAATTGTGCCTCGAGCAACCAGATTGCCCATGGCACAGGATCCCTGACACCCCTGAGCACCCACAGCACTGCTCGTACCGCAACCTGGTGCTGATTGTGCTGATCTGGTCGGCACTGGGGCCAGGGCCCAGCACCAGCGTGCCCATGTTGAACTTCTCCTTGTAGTTCTTCATCCACTTACAGGTGGTGCCAATGGCTACATCATACCACTTCCCATACATCTGTGGGGAAAAGAAAGGGACATATCTGCCACATGCCTCCTCCACCAAGGTAGGATATCCCATGGCTTTCTGCAGAGCTGAAATATTCATGACCAAGAAGCCAACTGGTGAGCTATGGCACAAGGTGCTGGGGCCAGAGCTGTTGTAGGAAAGTGATCAGCACTCAGCAGGATTTCCAACTCAATGGTCACCCATCTCCCACAGCTTCCCAGGCTTCTGTGTTTGGATCCCTGACAGTGTTTGAGAGCTGTCTGTCAGAAGAGGTGGCAGCCCAGATGTCCCAGCTTTACAGCAGCTTCACACCAAACTGCTGGGGAAGTGAGGGTCAGAGCTGGACTCCTGTTGCCTATGTGTGCTTACCACTGAGCAGGGTACCGGCACCTTCTCCCCTCCACTCCTCTCACTTTTGCATGGGGGACAGGCAGTCTCTGGGAACAGAGTGGGGTCCCCAAGCCCAGGGCAGTGTCTCCGTGTCTCCTGTTCACCAGGAAGGGGGGCCGGTACCCACCATGTGCCCCAGCAGAGCCTGGATGCACGTACAGGCTGGGTACGCAGAGCTGGGCGGGGGACAGAGGTGCCTGCAGGAGACCCCCCCAGGCAGGCTGCATCCCACACACATTCCGGGGCTTCTGGTGTGCCCTGCCACAGCTCTTAGTGTGGACAGATGAACAGACTGGGATTCATCTGCCCTGCCTGTGTGTTTGCTGGGGTGAGGCCATCCCAAGGGCTGAATCCCCCCCAGACCAGCACCCAGGGAGATCTGCACTGCCAGCACCAGCCCTGCGCAGCCCATTATGGGAAATGTCATCCTTCTTGCCAGCGAAAAATGAAATAGCTTTCTCCCATCCCTACTACCCCCAGTATCCAGGGACCGCAAGCCGCTGTTACCCGCTCAGCATCAAAATTCTCCTGCACTTGGATGTCTTCATCCTGGTCCCCAACGGGGGTTCCGCTGGCCATGGCAAAGAGGAGGAGAGAAAGGAGACCCCAAAACATTGTGTCTGGTGGCTTCAGAGTGCTGCTGAGTGCCAGCGCGCTGGAGGGATCCGTGTTCCTGCACCGTCCTCACTGCGCAGCAGCGTGACCTTCAGACCGCAGAGAACAGGGCCAGCGGGGCGGCCAGCCTGGCGGGGGCCGGGCAGGTAGACATGGGGGCAGCTCCTGGCCCTGCAGACCTGGCCATGTGGCCCAAGCAGCACAGGGCCAAACATGCATGTGAGCTCCTCACCTCAGCTGTTCCTACACCACCTCTTGGCCCAGGCACAGACCAGGACCCGTCTTATTCTATGTTATGATTTGTATTCCTGCCCTGGGATCCTATAAGGAGCCCGGATGGTGCCCCCGGTGCTGGACTAACCTGACCCTGCAGAGAGAGGACCAAGAAGCCCCAGCACGCATCACGGGCTCCTCGCTCCTCAGCAATGCCCCCAGGGCATGGAGCCCAGCTGCCGGATCCCCTCCTGGCAGCAGGGGTGAGACTCTCCCCAGGGTCCCCAAGCCAGTGGCCAAGACCTGGGGCAGGCGGGGTGGCACCCACCCTGCGCTGAGGGTCCCGGGGCCCGGCAGGCACGGGCCCAGCGTCCGTCCCCACCACTGTTTGCCTTCTCAGGATGATTAACTGAAACCAAACAGCCGGAGGAAACAGCAAACAGAGCAAAGGGCAGGAGCCCCTCTTCCAGCCAGCCGGTATCTCAATATTTGCAGAGAAGGGCGAGAGCTGCAGGCACGCTTGCAGCAGCCGGCTGGACTTTCACCCCCTCCTCCTGCCGCCGTCCCCCGGGGAGACAGGCGCCGCGCACGCCGGGCCCAACAGGCGGCGGGCCCGGGCGGGCAGCTCCAGCCTCCCGTCACCCCCGGCCACCTCCGGGCCGTCCTCGGGAGCAGGCCGAGGCCGCGCCGTGCGGTGGCTTCCCCGAGCCCGCCTCGTCGCCCGTCCCTCTGGCCCCGCTGCCCCCGGCCCTGCCGCCGCTAGGTGGCGGCCGGCGGCCAGGAAAAGCCCCGGCCCCACCGAGCCCCGGTGCGGCCTCGCGAAGCGAGAAGCGGGGCTGGGGGGCGCGGGCGAGGCTGGGCTGCAGCGCGTGGCCGCGGGCGGGCTCCCCGCTCGCCGCTCTGCCCCGCCGCGGGCACGGCCGGCAGCCGGCCCCGGCCCGTCACGCCGCGGGCCTGGGGCGCAGCGAGGCCCCGCGGGCACCGTGCAGCTGGGAAAGGTGGGGAGCAGCGCGACCGGCTGCGAAACCCAGCTCCTGCACGTTACCGGCCCTGTGCCCAGAAAGGCCGGGGATGCGGTGCCGCTCGCCAGCCCCGTGTTCTCCTCCAAAAACACTCTCCCTGTCCCTGTCCCCAGGGCTGTGGCTGTGTTTGCACCAGGACCGCTGAACGGAGGGGGATAGAGAAGCCCCACACGCTGTGGAGTGAGGGGCTGCGGTGGCAGCCTCGGCAGGGTGCAGCCCTCCTGGCCCAGGGGCTGCACGGACCCGGCATCGGGGGCCCCAGGCTGGCACCGGCTGCTGGGGCCGCGCACAGCGGCCCTGGGGCAGCCACGGCTCCGGCGCTGGGGGCAG
The DNA here is from genome assembly GCA_011076525.1 of Nettapus auritus. Classification (NCBI taxonomy): domain Eukaryota; kingdom Metazoa; phylum Chordata; class Aves; order Anseriformes; family Anatidae; genus Nettapus; species Nettapus auritus. The sequence goes on from CM021781.1 coordinate 487,849, forward strand.
GAGGTGCCCACGGGGCCCTCTGGCAGGGCTCCGGGCCGCAGGGACCCTGCGGGATCTGTGGGGTACGGGCTGCTGCCAGCTGGCAAGGAAGGGCAGCCAGCATGTTAGTCTCAGACCGGTTTGGACAGAAACCAAACACAGGGAGAAACAGCCATGAAATTCCTGCGGAACAACCCCCTGCCCCACTGCTCTGACTCAAACCTCCCTTTTACACCCACTCAGTTTCGGACCCCTCTCCTGCAGGTACTGCAGGTGTTGCAACTCTCCTGTGGCTGCCTGGGGGGTTGTGGAACATCAGACAGACCCTGCAGGGTAAAGGCCACCAAGATTCAGTGTTCATCACTGGAAAAATTAGATACTGAGAGCCTGACTCCACTCCTCTCCTGCTCCCCAGCATCCACCATGAATCAGAGCATTAGAGGGGGCATCCCTGCCTCATCCTTCCACTGTCCCTTTGCAAACCAGTTGTTCACTGAGCTCATCCAGTCCGTTTCTGAACCTACCAGTGTTATCTGGCTCCCCTACTCCCTGTGGCAACAAGCCCTGGAAGTTCAAAACCTCAAGTTTTGTCTTTTCTATTTTCAACCTATCTCCTGCCAGCACTCCTTAATCCAAGGACTGCTGGAGTGTTACAATTTCATGCTCAGCTTGTCCACCACCCTCATGATTTTGCAGGCCTCAGTCATATCTGCTCTTGGCTCTCCTCTCTCAAGGCAGGAGGTCTCAGCTTTTCCAGTCCCCTCTCATACAACAGGCATTTCAACTCGTCAGTTATTACAAAAGAGGTCCAAAGAAAGCTGACTTCCCACCTCCTTCTTCAGCTGTGGAAACAGGAGCTCAAGCACACAGCGCCCAAGGTAAGTCTTTCCAAGATTCTCTACGGTGTCAAAACACGTCATTTTGTTCCCAAGACTTTGCTGATTACACAGCAGTTTTATTTATTTTTTTATTTATTTATTTCAGTTCTCTGAAACCAGGTCAGTGATGGCTCCCAGCTCTGCTCCTGAGTCTAGCCACCTGTCCTGAGCTCCATGCCAATGCCTCGCTCTGATCACTTCTCCCTTGAAGCATCAGCTTCATTTCTCTACACCAAAACTTACCTCCTACCTCTTTGTCCTTGCTTTTGCAAGGTCTTTTTGAAACTCCTTGCCACAAACAGTATTTTGCTATCCAGAAGACCTCAGTATCATCTGTGAACTTGAAGATTTTCCCGTTCACTCCCTTCTCCAGGGGATGAAGATGTCAGATATAAAACCAGCCCTAGGGCTGGCCCCTGGGTGACCCAGTGTCCTCCATCCTGAGGAGTGGCTGTTCAGCCCTACGTGTTGCTTCTGATCCTTCATCCACCTTTGAGTTCACAGAACAGCCATTCTGCTCCCACGGCAAGTTTGTTTCTTTAATAATTTCTGGTGTGGTGCACCATCAGAAGTTTTCTGTAAATCCAGCCTGGATTTACATGCCTTCTGGATCCTCTCTGGAACAAGGAGGATTTCCCTTGCAGAAAGGGGCCACATGCTCAGCATAGACCTACCTTCTGCATAGATTCTGCTTTCTAACTAGTAATACAGCAAGGAGAGTCTACAGTTTTTAGGTGCCAGCATCCTCTTTATAGAGGTAAAATTTTCACCATCCACCAGCCTGCTGCCTGGCTGTAAGACAAGGTACCATGCTGCAGCCAGCACCTCCATGGTTTAACATTTGTGTTCCTCCCAGGTATGAACCATCTGTCTGGGATGACAGTTCCTCTCACCAGTCTGGGCCTTCCTCTGCGTTTACTTCAAATTGTTCTGGCAATTGTCCCCTGAGCAACGGCTGCAGTGAGTGTGCCAGGCCTGGGAATTTCCTCACCACCTTTGTCCAACAAAGAAAAACACCGGGCTGCTTCTTCTTGTGGCCTTACCATCCCACAGGTCCCTTTACACCCTGGGCATTTCCCCAGCCCCTAGCTGTCTTTCTGCTCTTAATGGATTAAGGGATATTTTTCAACCAGCTATAACAGCTTTTCTTGCACATTCATTTTTAGCTTTTTAGTCTCATGATTTCAGTTGATGTACCACATTTTGTGGGCTTTCCCTCTCCTAGGCAAGATTTCTGTTTCTGAAACATTGGCATTTTCTGTAGCACCACCATTTAACTCTCACAGAACCCCAGGAAGGGGTTTAGCCCTTCATTTTCTTTCTGAATTGTGGCACACGTTTTACCCAAGCTTCTCACGCTTGTGTGATACCCCCCATCTATCTCTAGGACCTTGAGATTTGGGGATGGGATATTGGATAGTATTCCTGAATTCTACGTAGTTCCTTTTCCTGAACTTGTTATGGGGTATACCTCTATCTCACCGCACTGTTAAACCTGGTAGTGCTGTTTTTCAGTATGGTGCAGTTCTCCCAGCATCTCTTCAACCAGGTCCCAAGCACTCAAGATCCAGCCCAGAAAAACATCTTTTCTTGTGGGTTATATGTTCAATTTAGGTTCAAGAGGCTTCATTTATTGCATCCACAAACTGTATCTCTACATCTTGTCTTGATGAAGCCAGTCTATACATGGGGGGAGTGATGTCCCACCATAAACATCCCACCTTGCATGTTCTCTGGAATCACTTCATATTTCTAGATACCTTACTGTTCTCATCATGTGCAATCTGAATCTTACTTTTTTTTTTTTTTTTTTTTTTTTTTTTTTTTTTTTTA
>CM021781.1:490638-504331 GCA_011076525.1 Nettapus auritus
TTTTTTTTTTTTTTTTTTTTTTTTTTTTTTTTTTTTTTTAGTCTGGGATTTTCACCTATAAGGATTCCTTTATGCACTCTTTCCCTGCTATATTTTGAGCAGCTTCACCCTACATAAACCACCTCCCATCTGTACCCCTCCTCTGTCACTCCTATGAAGCTGGTAGCCAGGACACCACTTGTTGATTAGCCTCCTTCTCCCAGGTCTCTCTTGGCCCAGTGCAGGATGCCACTGAGTGATACCAAGTTCTTTGTTTCCTCTTATGCTTCCAGCACCACTATGAAAGCATTTGCAGTTCTGCCGTGGCTCCCAGGCCAGTCTCTGGCAGTGTCAGGGGTCATCAGCCTGCATTTCTGCTTCATGCCCTTCTCCATATGCTCTCAACACCCTGGGCCTGGCTTGTCTCCCAGGTGCCTTTTTGTCTCCCAGATGCGGTTGTGCTCCTGTCTACCTCTACCCAGGCTGTGGCCTGAGGAAGATCTCTGCTTGCATTTGATCAGGACTGGTCAAGTTATGGTTTTAAAATAGCTGCACTTATGGCTTTAAAGTAACATCTGCCAGGAAGAGAGTGGGGCTGCAGGCACATGCTGAACCTGGGCTGGGTTTTGGGGGGTGATATGTCCTGCACCCCTCTGCCCTGAGCAGCATGGGCTGCACATGCTCTCCAGTGGAGCAAAAATGTGCTCCACAACCTTGTCTTTGTCCTCCTCCTTATCATCTTGGGCCTCATCCTCATCCTTCTCCTCCTTTTTCTCTTCCTTCATGCCCACTGGGTGCTCCTTAGCTCAGGGGCTCTGCTCCTACCCTGAGGTTTCTTAGGTCCCTCATCCTGGCCTTGACAGAGAACAGTCTCTGGGCCTCAGCAGGAATCTCCCCTGCTTTGGAGGCTGGCTGACCCTGCCAGGTGCTGCCTGCAGCACCCTGCACTGGGCTTGCCAGTGGCATGCCAGCCAAGAGGGTATGTATAGGGTGGGTGAGGTGATGGAGCATGAACCATGGTATCACATAAACATGAGGATGCTGCCTTGTGTGCTGTTGGTCACAGAATGCTTGGAAGCACATTATGGGCTGAGGATGAACTGCAGGATGAGAGCAGATGGATGAGAGCACCAGCATGGCCAGCATATCTCTGACACTCTTCAGATAGGAGAATTTGAGTCTCCAGCAAAAGTGTTGCAAAGGCTGGACCAGATACCTCCCAGATTGCTTCTGATGAGGACAGGGTGGGACTGGTCCTAGCTCTGTCCTGGGCACTTGTGTCTTGCTCCCGGAATGCCCCCGGTATCCACCACCCATCGGATGGCAGCCATGGACCTGCCAGTGCAGAGCTGCTCAGCTGCCAGTTGGCGGCCGGTGTCTCCATGCTGGTGCTCACCCACATCTAGGTGCATGGGACAGCAAGTGGAAGAGCAAGAGGGCTGCAGGGGTAGCAGGTTTCCTCAAGTCCTTAGCCCCAAGGCTGCACACATGCCCTCCAGGACATCGCTGGGGCTGGCTGCTGGGGCAGCGGGGCAGGCGCTCTGCTATGGGGCATCCTGCCTGCGCACCCTGGGGGGCTGCTGTCCATCTGACTGGGGTGGTGGCAATGGGAGCAGGGTCTCAGGGTGGTGGTGACAAGGCTGTGCCTTGGTCTGGAAGGTGTTTCAGCATGCTCGGACCAGGGTGGCAACACGCTGCTGTCCTCCTGCGTGGGTGCCCACTCCCTGTGTCCCTGGCCGGAAGAATCATCCCAGACGTCTCCATGCCCAGAGATATGGGGACATCTCCGTCCATCAACCTGCACGCGCCCTTCCCCTGCTGGTGGCCGTGGGGCTGTCCCCTCCACCTCCAGCCCTGGGGGTCCTCACCAGGCATGCCCGGGGGTGCAACACCGCCGTCCCCGCCACGGCGTGGCCCTGGCTGTGCAGATGGCTCCTCCGCCGCACCTCCCGTGCGGAGCTTTTTGTGTCCCTCCCGGCTGTGCGCTGGCCTCGCCCCGGCCGTTCCCTCCCCACCACCGCCCGCGCCCCCCTCGCAGCCCCCACCAGAGCCAGCCACACACACAAGTGAACTTTTCTGCGTTTTCCAGCAATTAAAAAGAATAAAGCAACAGTTGTCTCCAGGCAGGGCATGGATCCTGGTGACCCTGATTTTCTGTGTGGCTGGGCAGGGTGAATGGGGCTATTGAGACCCTGATGACTGGCATCTCCACTCCAGGATTGTCTCCCCGTCCAAGTCCCCCTCCCCGCGCTCTCCTCCTCCCCACCTCCTCCCCGCTTTTAATTTCCTTCCTGGAGAGAGCTGCTCATCCCCTTCCCATTGGCCGAAGGCCTGAAAGGGAATGGAGGAGACAAGGGAAGGATTAAAGACACTCTGCTTAGGAGCAGGCAGCCTGAATACGAGATGCACCGGCTGGGAAAGAATGGGGGCTTAGTGGGGCACCAGATCAGACCCGCCCCGCCGCATTCAGCGCGCTGCATTCCTGCATTGCTAAGCAGGGCCCTTTCTCCCCAAGCAGCCCGCAGAGTCCGCCCCGGCCCCCCGCCCCACCTGCCGCCACAGGTAGACCTGCGTGGAGGTCCTGCCCCACCGCGGCACCCGCGAGCCCCCGGGGTCGGGCAGCCCAGCCGGGGCTGCTGTGTGCTGAGGCGGCCCTGCGGGGATGAGGAGGCAGCTGGCAGCCTGCAGCAGCTCTTCGGCAAGCCTGGAGGCAAGGAGGGGCGATTCAGGTCTCCAGCAGGTTCACAGAGGTGGCTCGCGCCCCAGCAGAGCAATGGGCCCCATCTTGCAGGGCTGGTCTAAAGAAAGCTCCACCATTTCTGTTTCAGGGAAAGGCTGGAGCCTGAACTGGTGTGTGAGATGGGCAATTGCCCTCCTGGAGAAGGGCTGGGGTATTTGCAGGCACAGCTTCGGCGTCAGAGGTGGTGGTGCCCCACTGCCCATCAACCATGTCCTCTCAGCTGTAGAAAACCCCCCCAAAATCGTGTTCTTTGTCCTTCTCAGTACTTCCCATGGCCATGCAGCTTGAGGTGGTTTGCATTCATCCCTCCCACATCTAGCCACCAGCATGTGCATGATGGACTGGTCCTGCTCTGGTCTTCAGATTACTCGAAGGACTGGTCCAGAGCAGGGTGGATTTTGCTGCTGGGGCTGGTCCTTGGGAGGGGCTGGAGCTGAGTGAGGTAGTGGAATATGGACTCGGGGTCACACTGGGAGTAAGGGGACTGCAAGGGTACCTGTTACTGAGCAAATCCATGGGAAGTCACCCAGGAGAAGGAATGTGCTGTCACGTCTGAGACTTTCCATGCCTCTTGCACCCTCAACACCTACTCAACACTCCAGGTGTCTTGTACCAGGCAAGGAGCTCTGCGTGGGCGCAAGTAAGTCACCTGGTTTGGGAAGTACGGGATTGGTGCCTGTCTGTGCCCAAGTCAAGGCTGGTTCAGTGATGGCAAAGCTGGAGCAACACATCATGCTCTGCTTTGTCAGTGTGCTGGACTGGGCCTTCATGCTTGCATACAGGGGTTGCAAATGGTAGGATGGAAACACCCCTGTCCTTCATTAATTGGGAATTTGAGGCTGACACTTTCTGGCTGGAGCTGGTTTCCTTCACAGGATGGGGGAGGCTGTTCTTGGAAATGTCTCTGAGTCCCTGCTGACATGCATACCAGGGAGCTCTGTTTTCTGGTGAAGTACATCCCAGGTGGAGCCCAGCAAGATGCTTCCAGGCCAAGAAGCTGGAGATCTGCAGTGTGGAACAGGGACAAGGTGGGGCAGCAAAGCCTGACAGCCTCAAAGCATCAGCTCTAAAGGCATCCCAAGGATCCCATGCTGCTAGGAGCACCCCAGGGAGCAACCTGAGGAGCCCAGGCACCACCTCAGATGGACACTCCAGGGCTGGAGCTGAATCCCACTCCACTGACCAAGCTGCACATGCTGGGTCCCAGTTATTGCTGCCTCCCCATGATTAAAACACACTTTTCAATATTTGGCACTAAAAGCTCCAAGTGCTGGTGTCCTATGACTCTATCAGAAGCATGTGACTAAAGAACATTAAATCCTTCTAGAGCTGCATCTCTATTTCTGTCCTAGAAAAGAGAAGAGAAAAATGCTCGTGCTCATCTATTCCTCCCCCAGGGAAGAGCCACATCCCTTCAGGTGCCACCAGACTCAACAGCTATGGAACCCACCTACATGTTCACCTGCGTAAGAACGCATTGGGACCTGCAAATCCCCCCAGAGAAAGCGGTCATTCACCCCGGCTGTCTGAGGCTGTGTGTGGTGTTGCATTGCCACATTTAATCCCTGCTGGCTCCCATAAACAGGCTGTGCCATGTGGGAAGCAGTGGGGTCCCCGTCCTGGGCTGTGGTGGGAGAACCCCAGTGTGACCCCCACAGCCTGGATCTGACTCCGCTCCAGAGCTGGACTGGGCTCACGTCATGCTATTGCACAGTGGCGAGAGAAGATCCTCTGCATGGTACATGCACCACAGCTGTGCCATGCAGAAGATCCTCCTCTCCAAAATGGGCAGGCAGCAGCCACCAGCAGACATCAGAGGTCCACAGGGAACTGGGGACACTTGTGGTCCTTCAGGCAAAGGCTGGATGTACTTGAGAGGGGCTGTGGTGAGGGCCCACATGTTTCTCTTGGGGTATGAGGGCTGAGGTCTGTGCACGATAAAACTGCTCTGACTCCAGGCCAAAATGGGCAAAACAGGTACAGACCCACCAATTTTGGCATGAGGGGTCTCTGTTATCAGCATGAGGCTCCTGTCTGGCTGGGTGAGCACCAGCTGCGGTCAGGCAGGGGTGGTGGGGGCTGGTGGGCATCTCATGGTGGTCATCGGCTTTGACTGGCCTCTCCTTCCTCAACCATCCTCCAAGACCTCCTGCCCCTTGGGATCAGCTGTGGGACATCACTTGGGTGTCCCCGGCCCTGTCACTGCCATCACACTGCCCAGCGCTGGCCCTGCTGACAGTCCGGAGACACGGGGGTCCCCACCTCCTAACGGCCCCAACCTCCCAGCTTCACCTGACGGAGGAGCCCAGCAGTCCCGGGTGGGGATGCCAAGCTGTGACACGGGTGGAAGGACAGCCTCTGCCTGCCCCGTGCCCGGGGCCCTTTTGTCTCTCCTCCGCCTCGAGTGGCAGCTCCCCGGCTGGCCGCAGCCGCGGGGCCTGCGCAGCGCGGTGGGTGCGAGGCCTTCCCTGCGCCGGCCGCCGTGGAGAGGGACCACGGGGCTTTCTCTTTAATGCAATGCTATGAATACTCGGGGTCTTTCTGCTCGCTGTTTAATGGATTTGAATGTGAAAAGGTGGTGGAATTGGGAAGAGGGGAAGGGGGGGAGGCCAGGCCTCTTTGTTCGGGGATGCTGCTCCAGCCCGGGATTTATTTAGCATTTGGAGGGCTCGGGGTCTTTCTCTCCTCCCCAGCCACTGCAAAGGCTCTCTCCCTTTTCTGCCTCATGCTTATTAGCATAGCAGCTGCTCCCTGAGAGGGGCTAGTCAAGAGAAAAGGATAGAGGCGTCCGGGAAATGAATAGGAGGGAAGAAAAAAAAAAAAAAAAAAAAAAAAAACCAAAAAAAAAAAGGGGCTTTAAAGGGGGGGGGGAGCCGTGAGTGGAAAAGGGGACGGGGGGAGGCTCAGCGTTGTCACCGTAGCTGAGAATGTGAGCAGGGTGAAATGCGAGGGCCCGCTAGGGACAGCCGCGTGTGCGGGTGCTGTACTGGGCACTGAGGATCTGCTCCTGGGGCTGTGGTGCAAGGCAGTGTGTGCTGCTCCGGCTCCCTGTACCCCCCCTGCAGCCACCCCCAGCCTGGAGCCCCCATCCTGCGGGCATTAGGGACCCCCAGCCCCTGTATGTGCTGGGCATTGGGTCTGTGGGGTCCCCAGTGGTGGTCTCAAGCCTGGGGGGTTTCCCAGTACGTGCTGCAGCAACTGGCATACCCCAAAGGTCTGGGGCTGCTGCAAGAGCCCGCTGCTCTCCATGGGGCATGGGATGGGGCAGCAGGGGAAGCCTCCACGGTGTGCTGCAAACCTGTCCCTGGCAGAGCCTTCTGGCCGCTCAGACCAAGTACTTTAGGCATCAGAGAAAGAAATCAGATGTGCAGGAGCACCACACCACTCCTGCAGCACGTGGCCTCGCTCTGGGGAGAGCCTGGTATAACAAGATGTCCCATCAAGAGCTCCCCAGCAAACAGGGCTGTGCAGGCAGGAATCTGGTCCTGTGCAGAAAAGCTGGGACAGGTCTAGGCATATTCAGAGCCCATCTGTGCAACTGCATCATGTATAACATTGCTTTTGACTGTGAATCAGTGAGAAGTGTTTTTCCACCTGGAATAAATAAATAAATAAATAAATAAATAAATAAATGAGGCTGCAGTGCACTCCTGGGGTGAAAGGCGCCATTTCCAGGCAGTGGCTCTTCTCAGCTGTACCATTCGTTTAAAGCAAGAATTGTAGGATTAATTCAGGCCCCATGCAAAGGCTCAGCCTTGCACTGTCCAGTGCCCCACTGATGCTTTGCAGAGCTGACAGCCATTTGCCAACATCCCCAAGCAGGGCTGTACATACCTGCCTGGCTTGTTAACTCAGCTCTGCTCCATGCAGTGCTGCAGCCTGGAGGCACCCCCACATCAACACCCAAGGCTGCTGGGTCCCCAGCATCTTCCACACCTGGGCAGGGCTGGTGCCAATGGGGTGCACATCCAGCCTGGGTGCAGCATGGGGCTGGTCGGTGTTGGGCTGGACCAGGGGCAAAGATGGACTTAGAGAACAGGTGCCAGTGTTGGCTGTGGCACCGTGGGCTGGCACAGCTGTGCTGAAGGAGCTGCAGTGAATAGCCAATGTCCGGGTGTCTGTGCCTCTCTGTGGGCTGCCAGAGCTGCTGCCCAGGTCAGGTGGGGAGTGCCCATGGTGCAGAAAGGGGAAGCCCCTTCTGGGGAACCTCTTCCTAAAAAGCAGCAGCCAAAAAATGGCATCAAGAGTGTTGGATTCAGGTCAAATGAAGAGTTTCCAGTGCAAGCAGTTGTCCCAGCAACAGTCCAAGCAAATTGTCCCCCATCCTGCCACTCACCCAGCTGTCCAGCTTTCCCTCTGTCCATTCCTCCACCCAGCCCTATCTCCATCCTCAGCCATTCTCCTGTCCCCATCTCCATCTCTCATCCTCCATCTCTCCATTCATTCCCATCAATCCTTTTATTCCTATACAGTCATCCCTCCATCCTTTGTCCCTCCAAGTGTCTCCAGCCATCCTCCCTGTAATCCCTCCATCTGGGCAGCCTTCCACAGCTCCAGACCCAATCCCCATCCACTGTCCTCCCCAGAGCAAGCCAAACCAGGATGCTGCCCTGCTTGGGCATTTCATTAGTCAGCAAGAGAAACCTGAAAACATGAAGCAACCTGTAAGTGCAATGTAAAACTACATTACACCCAAATCTCTGCTTCTTTGTGAGACCCAGAGGTCACCTCTCCCTAGTGAGCAGCTGGAGAGTTGCTGAGGAGATGTTCCTCCTGCCCACATGACATGGTGATGCACTGTCATCCCTTGGGATGCTGGCTGCCATCAAGAAGTGGGGGCCACCCACAGTTCCTGTGCTGCTCTGCCAGACCTTGTCACAGGCCTGGGAGCACCCCTGGGACAACACAGCCCCCAAGCATGGAGGTCTTCAGAGTGCCAGTGATTTTAGGGCACAGAGGCTTGCAGGAATCTCACCGCAGGAATGGCATGACACAGCCCAGGAGGGACCTGAACCTTCGCAGCCAAACGTGGCTCGGTCCCAGTACCCAACACTACAGAGGCTTTGGGTCACAGTAAAATGGGTTGAAACAAAAGCATCCTGTGGAAAATAGGGTCCCGTATGATGTGCTCTGGACCTCTGGTGCTGCTGACAGCAGTGTGCCATGACCGTCATACCACCCACTTATGCTCATGCCAAGGGGTTTCACTCCACTCGTGGGGATCCAGTGAAAAAGGCATAGAGAAGTTGCAAAATGTTTCAGCTGGAAGGGAGAAGAGCCTGTCCAGCCAGACTGAGCCGCCGTCTCCTCCCCGGCACTGAACAGTAGTCAATTGTGATTTTTAAAAAGGTAACTCCTATTCGGATCTCCAGGCTGTGGCATTATCATAGTCATACAAATGCCAACAAAGCATCTATTTAAAATGTACTGAATTTTGATTACAGCCCGTCCCCTCTCGCTCGCTCACTCGCTGTCTTTCTTTCTCATTCATTACTTACTGTGTTAAGCTCCCTGAAATTCAAATAAAATCCCACCTCCTCCCCCCCCATCCATATGCGTTGTTCGATTCAGCTCTGATGTCTGGGCTTGACGAATGAAGGGGAATATAACAGAAGACAAAGCTGTCAAACTTCTCTGGGCTGTGTTGACTTCCCATCACCCCTGTGGACGGAGGGGAGACCAATCCATCTGTTTTGGAGTCAGTAGCACAAACAAAAGCAAAAGACAATGGCAGGAAGCACTTGAAAGTTCAAATTCTTTCTTTGGTTTCTCTTGGAACAACAGAACCTACGTAATGTGGCCAGCGGACAATAACATGCAGCCAGGGACACACAAAAATGCCAGAAGAATGTGCTTACGACACGAAACGTTCCAATATTTTTGTTTTATTGGAACAAAAATAGAAAAGAAAAAAAAAGCCTTTGGAGTTCCTAGATTTCTTGGACTGGGTTTCTTTAGAGACAAGTGCTGCAAAGCGGGGCAGCTCGGGGCGCTGCAGCGGGGCCGGGGCTCAGCCCAGTGTTGAGCACTGCCAGCCCCACAACTGTCCCCGTCCCCATGCACAGCTCCGCTGTGCCCTTGGCCTCGGCGCTTCCCCTCTGCTCAGGGCCACCTGGGTGGCTGTGCACATGCGAGCCCAGGGCACAGTGTGGTTTCGCGGGTGCTGGGCTGGCAGCCAGGGGTGTGTGATTTGTATTCACTGACCGGCCGAAATCTCCTGCAAAGGGGCTTCTGGAGGCCCCAGCCCACTCCATGGGAAGAGACAAGATTTGCACAGAAATGCTGCATTTCCTTGGGAAACAGTCCTTTTGCTCATGGTTTGCACAGCCTGGCTGGCCAAAAGACACGGGACAAGGTGCATGATGAAAAGCCCTTGGTTTCTCTCCGCAGCAATAAAATAGCACCTGGATTTTTTTTTTTTTTTTTTTTTTTTTTTCCCAGTACTCTCTCAAACAGAGGCACCGCTGGGGATGGCAAAGCAGGCAGGGGGCTGGGCATGTCTCACCGAAGGGGCTGCCCCAGCACCCGACTTGTGCAGAGTGAAGCAGTGCCCACAGTCACAGCTGTTACCCCGCTTTAGGTTTTGCTCTGTCAATCAGGTACAAGCAGAGAACAACACTCACAGCTAAGCTGCCGCATAGTACCTTAAAGCTCCAGAAACTACCTGGGAACAGAAAGAGATACCCACGTTAGGGTTTGCCTGGTAGGGTTGCTCAGAGCATTTTCAATCCTGCCAGCAGCGCTTCAGCAGCAGGAGGGCTTCAGTGTTTCGGTAGCGCCTTACCCAGGTGGGTCCCTGTCCCTTGCCCATGTCACACAGCACCCAAGTGGCACCAAACTGGTTCAGGAAGGCTGCCAATTGCAGGACATCGCTTTTGGAGTCCCCAAGAGCCTGCACCCAGCATCAGGCTGGGCATGGCACGTTTCCAGAGGATCTGATCATTGCCAGAGCTGGTACAATTATCTGTATGGAAAGAGCTTGGACCCTAAATTACCCTGGTGTTGGAGGCTTGCTGCGCCCTGCCCCCAGTGATACAGGCATGGGGCTGATGCTGCTTTTCCCGCTTCCCTGTGCAGCTGAATCCCACCCTGAGTGCCTCCAAAGGTGCAGGGCTCAGTCTGCCCTGATCTATGGGAGAAGACCGGTGACGCCTTTGGTGATGCTGCCCCTCACCCCACGGGGGCCGCTGCAGTCAGTGTTGGCCTGATGGCAATTTCTGGATGCAATGGCCCCATCGTCACAGCCCAGAGGCCCAGCACAGGCTGGGGGGACCAGGCTACCTCACCTGCCTCACCGAGGGCAGTAAAGAAGCCGAGGAGGGTTTGTGGGTACTTGGCCTGCCAGGCTGAGGCTGCAGACCCCAAAGCCGCTAGTCCAGGGGAGTCAGTGCGAGCTGAGGTGCAGGGGGCTCCTGCCTCACTCCCCAGGGCAGGGGCTGCTTTTGAGGCCCGAACCCCAAGCACTTGGCCTGGTGCCAGGCTGCACTCCGAGCCAGCACCCTCAGCCGCTACTGAGGCTGGGATGGGGAAATCAGAGCCCCGGACACACAGTCCCCAGCCCACCAGCCCTGCAAGCTTTCTTCAGGGATGCATCAAACCCCAGGTGCAGCGCTGCCAGCACAGGTCCCAGCCACCCTGGGGGCCCCAAAGGAGAACACAGCAGCTTAAGGGGACAGCCAGGGACCCACCACCCCCACCACAGCTGCCACACAGCCCCATCCATGGGAAAGAAGAAACAGAAAAGACATTTTTTATAAAAAGATCAATGAAAAAATTTATTTATAAATTTTGCACTCTGGGGCTACACGTCTATATCATACACTCAGGAATATGCTGTACTGTACAGACTTTATCCAGTTAGAAATGATCATATAGTGACCCACATACAGCTTCAATATAAGCCTAAAAATTCTTAACATTAATTAACATAATTAAAAAAGGTATTCGCATCTAAAGAAAAATCTACAGAAAAACTCCTTTCTGGAGCAATCTGTGCATCAGCTTCAATGTCTGCTTATTTCACTGACATTATCAATATATTCTTCTTACAAAAATAATAATAATAATTAAAAAGATGACTGCCATAAGGTGACCAGTCATGCACGAAAGAGCCTCCCCCACCTGCCTCTTTTCTTGTACTCCCCGTTTTGGCGTGAAGGGTCAGCAGCACTATGAGCCAACAAGGGGGGTGGGGGACCCTCATTTCAATTTGAATCAATCTGCATCCCTTTTACTTCTCAAGATAAAGAGAGACGGGGTGTGGGGGTTGCATAGAAAATTGAAACTCTAGGGACTAGGAAGGGCAGCAGCTTTTCAGTAAAATACAAAGGGATGTAAAAATACATCAACTCACAATTTCAGAGCAAACCCCCTTCCCCGACGTACAATTTCCAAAATCTCAGCATGTCTAAAGCTCCAGGAAGCTGGAAAGGAACAATACTTTTCTTAAACTCACTCAGCAATTCACACAGGAGATTCACAGTCTTAATAGGTATTTTATAAAAATATAAATATGGGTTACATCATGTTGTCTTTACAACACTGGACAGAGCTCCCTTTAGACTGGGTTTATAACCAAGATTTCTTTTTAAAAATCCATCTAGAACTTGGCTTTAAAATACACTTTTTTAATATTATGTCATAAATGTTATGACATTTCATTGTGGCAAATCCTTTTAGTCAAAAAAATGTGCAACCATCTGGTAACAACAATAAAACCTCACTAGAAAAGATATTGTTCCCACCCTGTAACTATTACACAGAAGCACCAGTGGAAGTGCTGGACACCACCTTCAAGGCTCACAGAAAAGACTTCAGCTAAGCAGTTCCTTGCAAGTTACAGCATTAACAGTAGACACTCGCAACAGGGCTTTTTCCTTTTTCTTCTTTGAATCTGGAGCTTTTTACTTATCTCAAATTGTTGAAGTGGAAGAAACAAAAACTGCAGGTGAAACCATCAGAGACAAAGCAGAATATTCAGTGCAATGGGAAATAATAATGGCAGACTCAAGGAGTTTGAGTTTTGAGACTTGGAAAAAAGCGTATTTCCCAAACCATATTTTGAAACACTCACCACCAGCTTCAAACAAAAACCAGGCTCACAAACTTCACCCACAAATATATACATACATGATAAATAGTTAAGACACAACCCAAAAAACAGCAGGTAACTATTTTTTTTTTTTTTTAATTGTAATGGTTTGGATAAAGGGAGTAAGAGAGGAAAGAGCAGGGAGATGGCAGTGATATGGTTGGTTTTAGTGCAGACGAACAGAAGAGGGGTGAAAGACCATGGGAAGAGAGGAGACGTCTGAAATTTTCCGCATTTTCCAAATGGATGTTCTTGTGCCATAGCAATAAAAAGCAGCATTGCGATTATACGTGCAGTCACTTCAAAATGCGACTTAGGGTGGCTTTCTCTTCTTCCTCCCTTTCTTTTATAAATATATATATATACTTAGACATATATATAGTATAAAAGGCAGGTGACTCTACATACATCAAGTGAATCATTCTGCATTGAGAAGTGTTATCCAAGTTTCACCAAAAGAAAAAAGTTCCCCAACTATTTCTCAGTAGTTTTCAGGCATCTCTCTAGGCAGCAGAGAGCGCTCGCGCCCCTTTTCTGTGCAAAAGCAAATCCTCTGCCTCTAGAGTTTATTTCACTTTTTTTTTTTAATATATAAAAAGAAAAGTTCAGGGCTTACTAATCCTCCCTTTACACACAAAACCAGAAGGATTCAACGTCTTTTCCTGTGATCTCACGCGTGCTAAATGGATTCAAGAATCGGCTGAGGATGCAGACTTTCTTCGGACACCCACAAAAAAAAAAAAAAAAAACAAAACCCAGCACACACACAAAAAGCAATCAGGCAGGGCAGAAAAACCATGTCTGTCATATTCCAATGGAGTTGCCTCAACAAAAAAAAAAAAAAAAAAAAATGAAACCGAGCAGTAGGAAGACACCGGGCGAAGCCTGCCGGGGGACACCTGCCCGGCCGCTGCCGCCGAGCCCCGGCGTGGTCGGAGCCGGCCCGGGGGAACGCACCGCCCGGCGACCTGGGTGCGTCTGGGGAGGCGTTGAAATGAACTCGTTTCTGAGCCAGAATACTTTAAAACCGAGGGACAGGCCACCACGGGGGTTAGAAGAGACGGGGAGAAAGGATTAAATATTACCGGGGAGGGAGGGCCGGGGGGGAAAAACCGTTTTAAAGCATCTGACCAGATGTCAAACTGAAACCGTGAATACTGTGAGTGCAGCCGAGGTAGATGGAAAAAAAATACAGTAGGAAAACAACCCTTGGAAAAAACAAAAACAAAATTAGAAGCAGGTAAATGGCGGTGTGTTTGTTTGTTTGCTTTCAGTAAATCTTTGCGGGGCCCCAAATTTCTTTGCAAAAAAAAAAACACCATCATCAACAACAACAAAAAAAACAACAAAACAAAACAAAAAAAACAACCAAACCACAAAAACCACGGAGTCCGAGCAGCTTTGACATGTCAGGAAGGCGGCGGGGCGGCCCCGCGGCATCACCGGGCGCCGGCGGAGTATTTGGCCTTGGTGATCAGGTAGAGGACGATGTCCTGGTGGCCCCCGAAGGCGGCGATGTGCAGCGCGCTCCAGCCGTCGCGGTTGGCCAGGCGGATGTCGGCGCCGAACTTGACGAGCAGCTTGACGAGCTCCAGGTTGCCGTCGATGACGGACTGGTGCAGCGCCGTCTGCCCCTCGGGCCCGAAGGAGTTCACGTTGAACTCGCAGTTCGTCATGTTCTGCAGCAGCGACTGCAGCTCCTTGGTGTTGCCGCGCCGCACCGCCTCCTGGAAGACGCGCTGGCTCGGCGGCGCCGCGCACGGCGACACCTCGCTCTGGCTCATGCTGCCGCCGGCCCCGCTCGCCTCACGCCCCGCATGGACGGCGCCGCCGCCGCCGCCTGGGCCGGGCCGCCGCTACCCCGCGCGGCCGGGCATGCGGGG
>CM021781.1:504731-553243 GCA_011076525.1 Nettapus auritus
GCCCGGAGTAACCCGGCACGACGGCGCTGAGCTTCCCCTCGCTTACTCCGCTTCGTTGGGCTCGGCCCGGCCCGGCCCGGCCCTGCTCGGCGTGGCCCGGTTCAGCGTGCCCTAGCGCGGCTCGGTCCCGCACGGCGCGGCTCGGCTGGGCCAGGCTCGGCGTATCCCGGCCCGCCTCGCCTTGCCCCGGTCGGCTCGGCGCGGCGGTGCTGGCCGCAGGCAGGGGGCACCAGCGGCCGAGGTGCGGCCCGGGCGGCTGCTCTCGGCCCCGCGGGCTCCGTGCCGAGGCCGCGGGAGCTGCCCGAGGGAGGATTCGGGGGGGCGGGAGCGGTGTGCGGCCCCGGGCTCCGGGGGGCTGAGCTGGGTCCCGCCGGCCTCGGGGGACTCGGTGCCACTCGCTCGGTCCTTGGGGGCCGTGCCCGGGCTGGGACCCGCTGCACAGCGCGCGTGGGGCCTCCCGGTGCGGGAGCGCTGCGCGATGCGGCCGCTGCGGGTGGGCAGGAGCCGGGGTAAAACTCAGCACATCGAGCAAAAACGCGGCGGCGAGGCCGGTGCTGGGGCACTCGAGGTCTCCCGGCCGCTGCCCCCAGCCTCGTGCGCTGCTGGGGACCGAGGGTGGGAAACGCCTGCGCGCACCGCGGCGCCGGGAAGGACGGAGCCCCCTCGGCGCCCGTTTGGCCCGGGGGAGAACAAATGGCAAAGGCTGGTGCAAAGCAGAGACCCTTCCCCGGGACCCCGCGCCCCCCGGGACAGCACATCCGCCTCCGCGGGGCATTTGGTCGGCTCGAGCAGGGCGGGAAGTGTGTGAGGAGAGGAAGGAGCGTGCCATAAAACACGGCAAAGGCAGCCCCGCGCCGTGCCAAGGGCCTCCGCAGCTGGCCAGCACACCAGCTCTCACCTGGCCTTGCTGGCATGTTGCTTTGGGGGTGGAAAGGGACAAATCAGCCAGCTGCCAAATTCTGCCCAGATCAAGTGAGGGCTCTTGGATGGATCGCACCATGAGCTCGGGGCACGAGCTGCCCCATGGCATTTTCCCGTGGCTTTTCCCTGGGGCTGGGTGGACGGGGGCTGGTGCTCTGCTTGTTCCCTCGCTGGGTCTGGCTCTTCTGTCGGAGGCAGGTGACCCAGCCTGATGGGGGCTGCGAGGCGGCAGTGATGCCACTGGCTCGCCCGGCCAGTGAAAGCAGCTCTTGCCTTGGCAGCAGAAGTCAAGGCCAGCACTGAAGTGAGCACGGCCCTGCCTGACTCCGATATAAGGGACTGGCAGCTTCCATAAGGGACCACTCGTCTAGGTCCATTATTTGCAGCCAGTTCTTCTCAACCCTATCCCCATTTCAAACCTCATTCCATGCCTGTGCCCACTCCCATCTCTGTCACCATCCCATCCCCATCCCTATCCCATCTCCATCTCAACCGCATCTTCATTCCCATCTTCTTCCCATCCCCCTCCCAATCCCAATCCCCCGCCCAACCCAATCCCTCTCTCACTCCCATTTCCATCCTGTTCCTATCCCATCCCATTCCCATCTTAATCCCCATTTCCATGCCCATCCTATTCCCCGTCTCACATCTATCACCATCCCATCCTCAGTCCTAACTCCACCCCACCTCATTTAATTTCCCCAAGCCAGAGCTCTCCCAGTCACATCTTTTGAACACGAGTGCATCGCTCCCTATAAAAGTGCCATATGGAAGCGCAACACAGAAGTGAGGGTTTTGACGTGATCACAGTAGGGGTGGTGGTGCTGGGACAGCGCGGGAGCTGCTCCTATAATTGGGCTGCAGCTCCCCCCCCCCCATTTTGGTGTCCTGTGTCCCTGCAGCTTTTCTCAAGACATCTCCCGTATCTCCCGTACCACTGGGATGTGGAGGCCCCGCAGCACTGGCAGGCACACCTTGCTGCTGCATGCATGGCCCTGGTGGGCACCACTGTTCCCATAGGACATGGTGGTGGCCTCAGGGCTTCAGAGTCTGCATGTGGGTGCAGAAGCCAGATCTGTCCCATGACAGCAATGAGGAGACTCCCCACTCTCCCCCCGCTCCGAGGACGGAGGCAGTGGCACTGCCCCATATCACCCCGGCTGTGGTGGCAGCTGGGGCACGAGTGGCAGTCCTTGGCCTCCTCTATCCGGGGTGAGCGGAGGGACGTGCCAGGAGCCACCACGGCTCATGGGGAACTGTGGCTGCCCCGCACCCTGAGCTGCACCGAAGTCCCGTCACAGCCTGGCAAAGCGAGCGGTCACAGCGCGAGCCCCGGGGAGGGCTGGAGCTGCACGGCCGTGGAAGCTGCCCCAGTCAGGAGCCCAGCAAAGGGAAAGCATCTGCTCGTGTGCCTGCTTCTGCCTGAGCTGAACGGTGCCGTGGTTGCAATGGCAGGATTGTGACACCCAGGACACTTGGCTCGCAGTTCCGGACCAGGGTCACTAAACAAGGGTCCCCATCCCCTGGGGTGCCTGCAGCCGGTGTCCGTCTGTCCCCACCGCGAGGGCTGTGATCCCCCAGCCCCAGCACCACGGGGCTCCCTCCTCCCCACTCTGAGCGGAGGAGGCCTGGTGTGGGGTCTCTGCTGGCGCCAGCTCACCCTGTCCTTTCCGCTCCTAAATATCCCAGGGCAGCTGATTTGGTGCAAACTGGCTTAGCATCTGCTGTGGGCCAAATCCTGCAAGGTGTCAGTGCTCTAGCATTTTAGTGAGCCGTGGGAGACTGAGAATTGCTCACACCTCCCGGTCTGGGGCTCGGCCAGAGCTACGTCCTCGCAAGCAGCTCTGCATTTGCCAGTGACACTGGTGAGAAAAATAACAACCCGGGCAGGGACCCAGCCATGCAAATATCCCTCTCTGGCAGGTGGGGGCAGGACTCTGCCTGGGAACGGGGCCAGGGAAAGAGGAAAAAAAAAAAAAAAAAAAAAAGAATAAGGCAATTTTGAAAGCGTGCATTTCAGCTCCAATTTGTGTTTCGGTTTTGTAACCGGAGACGAGCCGGGTGCATTGCTGCGGCCCTCAGCGAGCCGGGCCAGCCTTCTGACACCGCTTTGGGTTTCAGGTGGCCAGACGGGCCACAGCGAGTGTGCTGGAAGGCCCTGAGAGGCATTCCTCTTCACCCAGCGCTCAGCAATGCCTTGCAAAACCAGTAGTCCCACCCTGTGATTTATCTGCTCCCTTCTGAGAACAGGGGAAGCCGCAGAGAGCGCCAGCGCTGCCGCTGGTTGGGGGAGGAGGGGAGAAGGAGCCCGCTGCTGTAACGCATTTAGCGAACGGTCACGCAGAGAAACGCAGAGGCGTGAGACGTGACGGCTGAATTTCCCCCTGCTTAGGAGAGTCTGGGGCGAGATGGGCAGGGACTGCTGCCTCCCCTCCATTTGCTTTCCTGGTGGCACTGCAGGCTCAGAGCCGCCACGCCAGGCTCAGCACTATGGGCTGGGCACGTAGGAGCCCTCTCCAAAAACGCCGAGCAGGCAGTGCCCATCCTTCGGGCGAGGCGGACAGGCAGCGAGAGTCCAGCCACCCCCGGAGGCCTCCTTGAAGGGAGTCGGAGAGCCAGGGGACGGATCCGGGGCAGGCGGCGAGGGGGCGTGCCCCCACTTAATTCATTAAAATGTGTCGGAGAGCGTGGGAAAGACCAGAGCTTTTCTTCCCAGCACAGAGACCCAGCAAAAGGCGCGCGCGCAAGAGAAATCAGCCTGCGCACACTGTCGGCTTGCTGCGAGCTGGGAGGAAGCTCAAAGGCAGTGCAGGAACCGCCGCAGCCCAGGGCTGGCCAGGCTGGTGCTGTGTCCCCAGCGTGGGTCACCAGAGCCACAGAGGTGCCGTGCAGGGCTCTGCCAGCGCTCCCTGCCCGGCTGAGGGGACACGGGGAGGGAAGGGAAGGTTTTGGGAATGTTCTCCCTCCCATAGCTGTATCTTCGGAAGCCCGGTGGGAGAAGGAGAGCCCTGCCCCAGGAGGCCGCTTCCCAAACCTGGGAGGGAGCTGCAGGGAAGGGACTGACCAGGGAAGTGCTGGGAAGCCTCCTCTGCTTGCAGCAGGAGCGTGTGGGGCGATGGCTTTGGGAGCAGCCTCGCACCCTTCCCATCTGGGTAACACGGGCACATCACACACTGCAGGCTTTCAACAACACCCAAAAGGTGCCCCAGGCTTGGCCAAGCACTCTGCCAGTCCTGCAGGCAGGGAGATCTTGAAGAAGCTGAGGTTTGCAAAGGAAACAGGCTTGTGTGTCAAGGACAAGTGTGCAGGTCCCCTGCAGCTTCTGCAGTTCAGTGACTGAGAAGCCTGGGGACAAGGGAAGGATCCAGGCATCCTGGGTCACCCTGGGACACCCACACCACGGGAGGCACCGCAGGGATGTGTGCTGGGGACCTGCTGCTTCCTGTGGGTGGCTGCTGGGTGGGATGCTCCACATGGTCCGTCCCGCCCAGCAGGTGATAAACAGGGTCTAAAACCTGAGCACATCTCGAGCATGGTCACAATCCCATGTGTGCTCATTGCCTCTGGGGGATGCACCCAGGGTGCAGCCCTGCAAGGTGGTCCTATGCAGCAGGACCCCGATGCCCCTCAGGGTCGGCAGTGACTTGTACAGGGCTGTGCAGACTCCGCTGTTCCACTCTGGCTTGGCCTTCAGCCCACGCAGTGGTTTAAATCCCTGTCTTATCAGCCTTCCTCAGCGCCGGGTCTTATCCTGCTGGGAATGCTGCAGCACTTACGATGTCCAAACCCTGCCTAAAGCCTACAGCCTCCACATATCTGACAGCAGGAAAATGCTGTTCAGGCAAACAGCCACCAAATTTGACACACTCGGAGGTGGAGAGCTGCTGCTCCTGCCCTTGGCTGCACACAGGGCTCTCCAGCTGCTGGCTCTGCGGGCCACCCCGTGGCATCGCCTTGGCTGATGTCCCTGCTGCAGCTGCACATGCTCGGACCAAACTGCGCCTGAGCCCGCGTCTCCAGGGACAGCCGTCACTCTGCGTGCCCGCTCCTTTGCAGTGGATGCAAGGATCAGGGGCCATCAGCACACAGCTCCCACCACTCCATTCCACCAGGAGATGTGGTACAGCCTGTTGAGCCTGGCCTGGGCACCCAGTGACTGCTCTGTGGGGACATTTCTAGAGTCAGGGCAGGCTGAGGGGTGACACAGCCGTAACTCTCTGCAGGACACAGAGTGAGACACGCCTGGCTAGAGGATAAAAGTTCATTTGCCTGAAAGTTATGCCCACATATTGGCAGAATGATGAGAAAGGACTGGTCCCAGGCTATTTCCCAGGGAGCAGACATCTTCCCGATGCAAATATCCCTCTCACGTGGCACTGACACTTCTCCCCTCTGCTGCCCCCCAGCCAGAGCTGACCCCGGCCCGTGGGAGCAGCATTTCAGCAGCACAGGGCAGCAAAATGCCCTGAGCTTGCAGCCAATCTCAGGCTCGCCAGGGCTGGGTCCATGCCCAGAAATGTGCTGGTTTGTTTGAAAACGGCAGCCAAGCAACTGGGAGCTTGGTCAGAGCATCCGGCTCCGCAGAGCCTGCTTGGAGGGAGCCTCGGCCCCGAGGATGAGAAGCTGAGCCCCAGCCCTCATCCTGCCGTGTGCCGGGATGGACTGGCCCTGGCTGAAGCCACGAAATCACACCAGGGAAAGCGGAGCTGATTCCTCTGAGCTGGTCAAACATGCGGCAAGGTTTCCGATCCAGATTACACAAGGAAGGAAGTTTGCTCGGAAGGGGATGGGGATAAGGTGGGGGAGAAGGGAGGGAAGCACATTCCTGCCTGATGAGGAACAATGTTGATATATTCATTTGTAAACTAAAACTGGCCCGAGTGCCAAACACCTTGTCCCCATCAAACTCCGAAGGATATGCGAGAAATACACAAGGCGAGGAGAGGAACTGGGCTGATATCCGATGCAGCGTGTGAGTTCCCAGGGCTCCGTGGGGTCGTGGCAGCTGGAGCCACCCCAGAACTGGACAGCAAAGCCCAGGGTCAGGGCTGGCAGCACCCATGGGCCATCTGGTGGCTGCTCCTGCACCCCAAAATGCTCCTGGCCCCGGGGGAGGGGGGAGTGCCAGCATTCCTACACCCAGCAGGTGCAGAAGGACTCGGGCACTTCAGCAGGAGATGCTGAAACAGGTGAACACGTCCTGAGATGCTGCTAAGTGCTACCAAGGAAACCACATTTTTTCCAGTGTTCTCATCCAGCCTAGGCCCTTTGACAGCACAAAAAAACATCCTTCCTTAGCACTGCTTTATGACAGCGTTCTCCATGATCACGACATGCGGTGCAGAGGCAGAACTGGGGTGTACGTGCAGCATCCTGGGGATCAGGCGGCTCTTGGCACGTCCAGGCCACCCAGAGCCTGAATCCCTGCAGGAGTTCCCTGAGCTGCCCTTCAAACACATGATCAAACAGCCCCATAAAAACATGAAGGACTCATTACTGCCCTAATAAATGTTAAACATTAGTATGGCACAGACAATGGGATTTATTTTTTATTTTTAAAGAAACCAGATAGGGAAACAATATTGCAGGCTGATTAAAAAGCTGGTTTAATTCTCTTTGATGTGTATCCACCATTGAAAACCGGACAATTTATTACTTCCTGGATGCTGCTCAAGGCTGGTCTGACTTGGAGTTTGATGTTGACTGTGTCTATGCCTGGAGATAACCTCGCTGCACAGATGGCATCTCCACATCCTCCTCTTCGAGCAGCAGAAGGGAGAGGTGCTGTGGCTGAGCACACATGGGTATACCTGGGTCTCAGCCACTGCCTCACATCCCCTGGAGTGCTGAGCTGGAGCAGACCCACGGGAGTCATTTTGTGCCATGCCCACACGCAAAGACTGCCCTGGGCTGCTCCTGGCCAAAACCAGGTCCTGCTGTGGTGAACCTGACCCAGGGCAGCTGACTGCCAGCAGCTGAGGCTGATCTGCCAAAGACCCCAAAGTCAGGGAGGCATCAGGGTGATGAACTCCTAGAGGTGGCCAGGAGGCAACCCTGCTGTCCCCAGGGACCAGAGGGGCACCTCCTGTGAGGTCCCCAAGGACCAGAGGGGCCCCTTCCAGAGAGCTGTGTGGCCAGGAGCCATCTCCAGGGCTAGGGACAGGGTCAGCTGCTCTGCTGTCCCTCCAGCCAGCTGTCTTCAGTGCAAAGGTCAGGTAGACAGACATAAAGCCACAGCTCAGAAAAAAAACAAACAGTAAACAAAGCACCAAAATGCCCACAATCTGTCTGAAAACATAACTCGTCAGGGTCAGGGCTCATGGCTGCAGCTCCAGCCTCCTCACTGCTGTCTGGGTTTGGGATGACTCAGGTGCTTGTACGACTCAGAAATTTCCCCCTACCTGGGTCTGGTAGGGTTCACATCATTACTCAGTCACCCACGAGGGGGTAGATGTGTTGCTCACCACTGAGGCTGGGGACAGTCTTGCTCTATTCCGTTCCCAGTTTCTGCCCTCATGGAGCAAACCCCAAGAGCCTCCTTGAACTGTGGCAGGATGCTGACACGTGCGAGTCTGCACAGAAATGCTGTTGGCTTGTGGGTGAAGCACAAGCTTTGTCCCCCCTCTGCTCTAAGGACTCTCCACAGAGTCCCCACACCTCCAGAGGAGCCGTGGGGTCTGGTAGCCCAGAAGGATATGGCAAGGCATGAGCTAGGAGCATTCATGGAGGAGGTGGCTCGTGTTGCTGAGCTGATGACTGTTTTGCAAAGCATCAAGGATACTGGCATCAGAAGCAGGTGAGCATAAGGATATGATCAGTGCTATGCCACTTCCGAGCATCAAATAGAACTCTTGGACCCACAGGGACAAATGCAGAAACCCCAAAACAGCCCGACTGTTCAGCTCCATCAGGCTAAAGCTGCCAGCACAGCGGCCCAAGGCTGAGAGCAGCAGGACATCCTCGAGGGGGTGGACGTGGATCAGGGATGACCCAGGTGGGTGCTGGAGGTGCCTCAGCAGTGACCCTGTTTGCATCTTTCCCAGGTTTCCCTCCTGCCTATGGGAGCGGGATGGAGAGGGAAAGGTCTGATCAAGAGCCAGTGCTTCAGAGCTGGAGGCAAAGGTGGATGAGAGGACATGGATGATGGTCCATGCTGCTGGGCGTGCGGCTAGCACACTGAGAGCACACTGAGAGCACCTCTGCCTGCGCGTGTCCCTGTCCAGGCAAGGCCACAGTCCTGCCACAGCACCAGGGACAACTCAGGTTGGAGGGACCTCAACTGCTCAGAGTGAACACGCTTGCTTTGAATGCTGTCTTTGGGAATAGGGGGCGGGCATTTTTTAACCATCTGCCGGCAACATATAGGAGGAAAACCTCTTATCTTAGGTAATGTCATCTGCAAGGAGGGGGGGTGATGCCTGGGGAGGTGGTGGTGGTGTCATTGGCATAATGACAAAACCACTCAGACTTTCCACAAGTGGTAGATGATCATTTCCTAGTGCACAAAGCCCTGTGCTGACAGGGTATTCAATACTGGAGCTCATCCTGAAGGCCCAGGACAAGTTCATTGTGTCCCAGTGATGGAGACTGGCCCAGGCCATGTAAAAACAGGTTATTTGTCTCCAGCTCACTGTATCATCACCCATGAGTGCATGTTTGGCTCCTCCACTAACTGATTTTCCAGCACTAGAAGCTCTGCAAACAGTTGCCAGTGCACCGGGCCAGGAGTGCCCCTTAAAGATGTCAGTTTAACAAAACAGCTTCTTCTTGGCTGCCACTGCCTGATCCCAAACTTGTATCAGAAACAGGCAAAAATGACCTCGGGGTAAAAGGGAAGATGAAATTCCAATTTCAGATAAAGAGGGAATTAAGAAAAATGCACTACCACCTAGAGAGAGCTCAGGGCTGGAAAACCAGGAAATGAAACACAATTCCTTTAGGTCATGCAAAATATGTAGACAACTGAGTGGGGAAACTGAAAGAATCAATGGATAAATGATGACGACTGAGAACAAGGCATCTTAATGCCATAGGAGAAACAATCCCCAATGCACCGTGTGGCTCGAGGTGTCAATGCACGTGTGGGGAAGGTCGCTTGTGCCAGCGTCCAGCTGCTGACCTGCCTGGCGCAGTACAGGAGGAGCCACCAGAAGCTGCAGAGTGGCAGGCTTCAGGAACGGAGGCGATGGGATGGCTGGGAGGGGAGCTTCTGCTAAAACAGGATGGTTTTGGTCAGGGAGCCCTGGTGGGCAGCACCATGGCAGCCCCACTCCCCTCTGCTGTCTTCTGATTGGGACTGGGGCAAGACAGCTGCATCGTGGCAATGCAAAGGGGATAGGAATGGAAATGTCAGCAGCCGGGGCAAGCCCCTGATGCTGATGCTGAGCTGTGGTGGCAGGGGCTCAGTGGGGTGGCAGGTCCGGCTCCAGCTGTGCAGCAGGGACTGCCAAGAAGGGATGATGGGTGCCTGTGCTAATGTCACAGCAGGAGCTCATGGAAAGAGGGGTGAATGAAGTGGAAGAAGTGTTTTTCGTGAGGCAAGAGGGAGTTGGCTTGGGCCCCTTTGCCACAGGGCTCAGGTGGGGATCAAGAAGTGTTGGGTGAAATGTCCCTGCGGAGAAGGAGCCCTCCTCACCGCATGGCCAAGAGCACTCAGAGAGGGAAAGCAAGTCAACATTTCAGAGTGAGCTGCCTGGGCAGGCATTTCACCAGTCTGTAAATGTCACACTTAAACTTAGAGCCCCTCGGGCCCTGTTAGCAATAACATCAGTGCCTGGTAGTTAACTGGGATTAGGGGAGGAATGTTGCAAATGCTCCTCTGTTACTGGGTGGAGTGCCCTTAGCCTGTCCATGGGCCGGGAGACGTCAGCAGCACCCAGAGTTGCAGGACCAAGCTGTCAGGGCTCCTCAACTCACTGCTGCTGTGACTTGGGAGCCTGTCCCCTCCACTGACCTGTGCAGCCTCCTCTGGACACCGGGTGGTCCTGCTGGCAGCCCCGGCTCCTGGTGATGGAGGGACCGCAGGCTGCACTGCCAGTCCTGTGCAGGTCACGCAGAGCCCTGGGCACGGGGGCTATTTGATGGAGCTGCCTGGGGCTGACAGAGCTGGCCAGGTGGGTGCTGCTCCTCCCCCAGGCTGGCTTGGCACCCACAGGAGCTCCCTCTGGAGCCATCCTGCTCTGCTGGGGTGCAGAGTGATGCAGGTGCCAGAGGGCATCTTGTTGTACCCACAGGAGTTTTTGGTGGCTGCCCAGCATTGCTCAGCACCCCCAGCACCCCCAGCCTGTGCCCACACAGTGTGTCCGTGGAACAGCTTGGAAAGCCCCGGGTGATAGGGCCAGGGCAAGAGGGAGACTGGGGACAGATGGTGGCATCATGCAGAGCCATGCGGAATGAGTCCCACAGCCTGGGGAGCATGCTGGGCACCAGAGAAGCTTTCTCAATGCGCTGGTGTTAGGGATGCTACTCCTGGCTCCCAGCACCCAGCAGGGAGGCACAGAGCAGGGTCCTGGACCCCCCCATTGACCTCCCCATGGAGAGCAGCGTGGGGAGAGCTGGACGGGGACACACCTCACTGGCGTAAGGGTGTTGGGGACCAATGGATGCCACAGGGTCAGCAGCACCCAGGTGGCATTTTGGAGAGCTCTGCCACCCTCTTGCCATGCCCAGCCTGGAGGGAGGCAGAAATAAAGCAGAACATCCCTTCCCCAGATGCTTCTGATTTAATGCTGTCATGGAGTCTATGTTGCAAACCATCAAAACCATCACTCCATCACTGCAAATATGACAGCCCCCTCCACCATGGATCCCAAAATGTGAGTCCATCTTCCAGCCTCACCCCACAAACCAAAGCCCACTCCATGCAAACCTGCTCAGGGTATCTGGGGAGTGCACCCCCATGGTCCCTGTTCCAGTGCCACGCTGTCCTGTGCCCCATGTCCCCCTCAGCTCAGCTTGTAGATGCTCTGCTCATCCCCCGTGGTAACAAGAACATCTTTAAACTGTGAGACAACACGTCCAAAATGGGACCCTTCCCAGAACACCTTCCCACAGCGGGTGCAGCAGTAGAAGTCAGTGAGCTCAGCTTTGTCCAGCACCCCAGGGGGGATGGCAGCAACCTGCAGGGTCGTGCCCTCCTCCAGCCCCACAGCTGCCCCACATAGATCTCTCCCCTCTAGCCACTTGCCCTGTGCAGTCTCAGTGGGCTGGGCAGCATCACAGGTCCAGCTGGTCTTCTTCTCACACGGTGTGGAGCAGCCTGCAGGGACAGGAGACAGCAGATAAACAATCATCCACCAGTGTGATGAGCAAGGTCTGTGCTCAGCCATGGGAACAACTCTCACTGAGGAGCTGCTCCTCAGGGCTGCACCCTGGGGAAGAGCACCCCATGAATTCGGGAGGTGATCACTAGCACCAGCACGAGATTGCCTGCCCCGAGCACGGCACCAGTGCAGCCTCCTGTTTCCAGCAGCTCCTCCACCACATCCTGCTGCTGCTGGAGACCAGCCCCGGTGTGGGAGCTATTCCAGGCTGGGGAACTGCACCGGTGACTGTAGCTGTATGGGGTGCAGTGGTTTTGCCTCCCTGATGCATGTCAGGCAATGCTGCTCTCTGAGATGGGCTGTCCCCCCACGAGGCAGCTGCATTGCTGGGCATGTAAATGGCAAAGAGGCCCTTACTGCTGCTATGGTTAAAAATACACCATTAACAGCTGTCAGCGCTGCTCATGACCCCTGTAAGCTCTCCTGCTCTGTCTGGATGCATTGGGCACTGGGGTACGTGTGACATCCCCTTCCACTGCACCACTCCAGCCCCCCTGGGCAGGGTCACCGCGGGGCACTGTATGGGGACGTGTCCCATGTGCTGTCCCTGCATGCCCTGACTGTGTTCCTGCCGAGCCGGTGGATTGCTGCCATCGCAACCAAAGTGCCGCAAAACCCACAGCGTTTTTGGCAGCTCGGTGAAGGCTCTCACCGCTCGCGTCCCCTCAGCCAGGGCATGGCGGGTCACTGGATCCGGGCGGCGGAAGCGAGGGCTGATCTGACTCCCATCCATCAGGATGCCTGGCAGCCGGGGACACGGGGCGGGCTGCACTCACTGCTCTGGGATGACTCATTTTGGCAGGGGGGATTCGTCCTGCCCAGCATCAATTAAGACAACAAAAGGCATCTTGCAGCTCTCCAGCCACATCTCTGGGGCTTCCAACCTGCCCCTTTTGAGGATCAGAGATGACTGTTGGGGGCCATCCCCACTGGAGGGGGCACCAGTGGGCCTGGCTAGCTTGTCTCTGCATCCCAACGCACCAGGAATTTTGAGAGAAAGCAAGGCTAAAGCCTCTAATGTCCAGCCTGTCGCATCAGAGCCACCCTATACAGTTCTTTCTGAAGATGCAAAAAGCCAAACAGTTTATTTATTACAAATTTTCACATCTGGTGAAACATCTGGCTGTTCTAAGATCCTCGAGGTACCTGGAGTCAGGACAGTGTGTGTGTGCGGGGATTCCCATTCCTGGGGGCTCCTCCAAGACAGAGTCCACCAGTGGGAGGCTGGTGAGGGAGCCCAGCTCTCATTCCATCCCTGCCTCCCCCTACCCCATGTGTCCTGATGGCACAGGAGCCCTCAGCCGGGCCACACAGGGACTGGCTCTCTGGGAAGGCCAAGCCATGGGATGTGCCCCAGGCACATGGAACAGTTACCCTGGATAACCCTAGGCCAGGCACTTGCTTTCCTTCAGTCTCATTTCACAACATGCAGACAAAAATATACTCTTTTCCTCTATTCTAGTCATGTTGCCTGTTCTGTTCTTAAGCACCAAAACTGTATTGGCCTCCAGGACCCCAATGGGATGGATCCAACCGTAATCGCAGTGATAGTGACAGCAGCCAACACTGATGCTTCATGAAATCCTTCCCACACCATGGATGCCCCCTCCCAACCTTGCAGCATCTCAGCCCCACCAGCGTGAGGGCATAGTCAGCCTTGATGCCTTTGGCAATCTGCACTCCCTTTGGGCATACTCCATCCATCCACCCTGGTGCTGCCTACAGCAGCATCCCCCCGGCTCTTGCCAGCAGGCAAAGCAAATCAGAGACCCCTCCTTCCCTGCTAGACCTCCGGCTCCCCAGACACCCCATTCTCACCCCCCTGGTAGGTGGCTTGTGAGAAAGAGGCAGGCAGGGAGGAAAAGTTCATCCCTTAAAAGCCCAGGAAAGAGAAAGACCGTGATAGTCATCCAGTGCTTTGCCTTACGCCTGCACCAGCCCCCTCCTAATTGTAGTGCTTCAAAGGGTTGAAAAAGCTACATCACTTCAAAGTAACCATTTTTGAATGGGAGCTTGTAAAACTCCCTCTCCCCCTCCCACCAAATTCTTTGCAGGGCTTTTGAAGATGTCTGTGCTCCCCTCACTGCAGTGAAAGAGCTGCTGGGCACCAAGAGCAGGGTGCTGGCCAGGCCATGTCCACCAGGAAAACCATGATGTGAAAAGTGCAGATCCTTGGAAAAAAAAAAAATGTCCTGGGAAAAAGGGACATTTTTGGAAGGAAGGACTTCTTTCTCCCCCGGCAATGTTGCTCCAGTGGGGCCACACTGTGGCTCACCCCGACACTGTACCCCGAGCCCCAGGCAAGGGCTGAGTTCATTGGAGATGGAGCAAATGGCATGTGGGGAGTGCGTGGGGCCAGGGGGATGGATGTGTCCTTCCAACATGCTGGGGGGGGGGGGTTGTCGGATCTATGGTTTCATGAAATCTGTGACAGTTTGCACCAAAGGCTAGATTCCCACTGCAATTCTGTGGAGGAGAAATGAAAGCAATTCCTTACCAAATCAATTAGAAACACCTCTTGGGAACTAATAATCCCATTATAAAACATCTTGAAAATAAAAAGCTCTTTTGCCTCTCGCTCACCTCTCCCTCTCTTGCCCTGCTCACCCAGGGATGACAGAGCCAGGCGGGCTCTGTGCATAGCGCAGGGGCCAGAGATGTGCAGCTCCCACACCCTGGGGATGGGGCTGAGCACCCAACAAAGTGTTGGTGCTATGGAACATCGTCCTTGTCCCTGTCCCCAACCCCGGGGGCCCTGCTCAGCACTGAGCAGGCATCCCACCTTTCTGCAGAGCCCTGCCTGCCCTCCCTGCAAGCTGCCTTCTGCCCCATCACGCTTGCTCCGGCTCCTGCCTGCCCCGTGCTCAGGTGTGGGAGTTGGTGCCCTCCCTGAGGTGCAGCATGGCCTGCCGGGGGGACAGGGCTTGTCCCACTCTGCTCTGTGCTGCTGCGGCTTCACCTCGGGCACTGTGTGCAGCTTGGGGTGCCACAAGAGAAGAAGGACACCAGACTCTTAGAGAGCCTCCAAGGGAGGGCTACAGGGATGGTGAAGGGTCTGGAGGGGAAAGCGTGTGAGGAGCAGCTGAGGGCCATCGGTTTGTTCAGCCTGGAGCAGAGCAGGCTGAGGGGAGGCCTCATGGCGGCCTGCAGCTCCCTCAGGAGGGGAGTGGAGGGGCAGGCGCTGAGCTCTGCTCTCTGGGGACAGCAACAGGACCTGAGGGAACGGCATGGAGCTGGGACAGGGGAGGGTCAGGCTGGGGGTTAGGGAAAGGTTCTGCACCCAGAGGTGGCTGGGAACTGAACAGGCTGCCCAGGGATGTGGGCATGGCACTGAGCCTTACGAAGTTCAAGAGGCATTTGGACAACGTTCAGACACATTGTCTGATTTTTTTGGGTGGTCCTGTGTGGAGCCAGGGGTTGGGCTTGATGATCCTTGTGGGTCCCTTCCATCTCGGGATTTTCTATGGTTCTGTGACTTTATCACCCAATGATAATAACACAAAGCACAGCTGTAGCCTCCCCACAACAACACCTCACCTGAGAAATCCTCCCAGGGAACATGGTTGTGCCCAGGGGAGCTAGGATGCTGCAGGACCCCAGTTCTGCTTATTTCTGCATCAGTTCCACCTGGCTGAGCAAGGTCACCCTCAGCAGCCGGAGCCAGCTCCCTGCAGCTCAGAGACATGCTCATCGCCCCTCCAGGAACCCTGCCTCGTGCCCCAGCCACTGCCATGGGCTCCAGGGCCCCAGAATGGAGGTGGTGGCCTGTGAGAGACCCCCCTCTGTCAGACCCACTGCAAGGCCATGTCTTGTGCCTTGGGGGGCACATGTGGGTGCTGGTGCCCTAAAACCGGTGGCAGCTTCACCCAGGGGGATGTGGAGCCAGCAGGGTGCCCCAGCTTGGGCACAGCATGCTGGGGCCCTGTGGCCTCTGGCTCAGGTGCACCCCCCCAAACAGAGAGGCCCCCAGGGCTGTGGGGTTGTATTCCAAGCCCACCGTGACAGTGGTACTGGTGCCCTGCAGTCCCTATGGCCTAGTCTGCACTGAGACAACCCCTCTTCCCCCCACTGCAAGACGGGGGCACAGGAGGGCCTGGGAAGCTGGGATGGAGCAGGATCAAACCCAGTGTGAAGTTGTGCCCCTTCCCCTTTCTCAGACCACGCAGCCCTGGTTTGGCTGCAAACAACCTGTCTGCCTGTGTGGGTGCCCTGGGAACCCTCAGGGCTTCCGTGTCAGAGCACCAATGGGTAATACCCCCCCATAACCTGGTGTGTCCAGAGCACCAATGGGTAATGCCCTCCTCCCCCCCCAGCTGCTTGTTCCTACACTGTATCTTGCCCCCAGGACCTGTTTCCAGCCTAGGTCCTTCTGTGTCACCCAGGCAGATCCCTCACCACAGCCTCCTGCCCCAGCCCAAGAGACTTGGGGCTCTGGCAGTGCTTGTGCAAGCTGAACCTTTCCCACAGCGCCACAGCCGCACCCAGCTGTCATCGTGCACACACACGGGAGACTCGTCCATAATTAGGCAATTAAGGATTAGGTGTTTTGGAGAAAGCGCACACTGTAAAGACTTTGCACAAGTCTGAAAGCAGACCTGGGAGCATTCTTGGAGTACAAAGGTGCATGGGAAACCTCACCGTGGTAAGAGATTGAACCTGATAAGGAGAGTTACGAGCCTGAGAAACACACTCGATTGCAGGGTGCTGAAGATGCCTGGTTATCTTTTCCTCCTCACTAAGTCAGATAAGCAAAGGACAAAGGACTTGGGATTGTGCAACCTGGGCTGCAGAGGCCTGGTCGTGTTCTTGAGACGTTCCCAGGGCGGTGGCAGGAGGATGAGCTTGAGGCAAGGGGCACCTTCAGTTGCTATAATCTCTGCATGCCACCATGGGAAGAAACCCCACCAGTTCTGCACTCCAAAGCTGGTGGCCAGGCAGAAGCAAAGCTTTGTGTGGCCCCAGCATGTGTCCCCAATGCAGCTTCTGCTCCCAGCCCTGTGTGGCAGCTCTGCAGCCCCATCCCTGCCCCATCTGTAGGTAGAAGTGAGGAAGACTCCAACACCCCACTGCACACTGGGGGATGAGCTCCTGGTTGCTTAGTCTGAGCTGGGAAGCCACCCAGCCCATGGGTGCAGGCCCTCAAAGACTGGTGTCCTTCCCTGCCCAAAACCGCAGAACACCAGGACACATACAAGGTGTTGTTGGCCACCCCCACACGGCAGTTTTGGTGCTATGGACAAGGCAGCAGGGATTCATGGGATTCTCCATGAGTGTGAGAGCCGTTGTGGGACAGCACAGCACGGGGACTGCATGCCTTCCCACGTGCCAGTCAGACTGGCCTGATGCAAAGCCCAATGTTGCAGATCAGGGAAGCAGAGCATAAAAAAAGCACATCCATCCTCAAGGCTCTAGACACAAAGTGTCCTGCGGTGCATCGGAGCACCAGGCTGAGGAAAGGGATCTGGCCAGCCCATGCCCACCGACATCCAGGTGCGGCACTGTGCTGGCTCAGCCCCGGCTGGGAGCTGCTGTGCTCCTTCCCTGCTCACTGCAGTCTTGCAGCTCTTCCTCTGCCTGCCTGCACACTCCACACAGCCCCCACTGGAGCTGAGGTCAGGGGAGGAAACCCTGAGTTATGGCTCCAGGGTGGGGGGGACAAAGCAGATGCCCCAGCTCACCTGCTGGAGCCCCACCAGCCCCATGCCATCATGCCCCACTGCGGAGGCACTTCACGGCTGCTCCTCCAGGAGCACACAGGGCTGCACACATCCTCCTGCACCTGCAGGTTGCATGGTTTGAGGAGAAGGAGGGGTGGTGCAGGTGTTGAGTACCAGCCCCACCATGCTTTTGGCTCTCCAGGATGCTGCTTCAGGGTGCCCAAACCCCCTGCTCTGCTCCTCCGCTTCTCTCCAGCCTGGAGTGGCAGTGAGGACACGTCCAGCAACCAGCATCGTGTGCAGCAGGAGCAAAGGCTTCCCAAGGCAGCAAGGGCTGGTGGGGTCAGACTACTCCAGTCTGCATGTGGGTGAGTTGGAGAGGGTTTTTAAGCAGAAATTGGCCAGAGGCTGTACAAAGACAATGCTGCGGAGTTGGCTCATTATGCGATTTTTCCTGGTAGAGCATCCAGTTGCTATCAGCTCTTCCCTCATGCAGCAGTGACACGTGGCAACACACAAGCACCCGAGGAGACTGGCACACCTAGTTAGTAGCGCAGCTCCAAGCAAAGCATTAATGGCTGTTTTTGTGTTTTACAAAATATTTCAGATGGAATGGGGCAATTTTATGATGAAAGAAGCCTATTCTGTTTGTCAAATCCTAACCTGCTCTAGAGGGTTACATCCTTGCCTTTCCCAGGGACCAGATTTCATCTGGCAGAGTATCCACAAGTGCTGGGGCGTCGTGCCAGCCAGTTATACCACACTGACTAAGCAAGAAGCTTCCCTTGGCTGGACGAGAGCCTGTGACACATCCCATCCATCTGGGTCATTCAGGAGCCCGCATGCTGCCAACAGCCTCCAGCCACATCACATCTTGTCTGTGCCACGTGGGGACCTGCAGCACCATCACATCTTGCTCTCCCATCTTCAGCCTGCTCCAGGCACAGAGCCTGACCCCCCCCCAAAAAAAAAAAAAAAAAAAAAAAAAGCTGTTCTGGGCACCCCATTGGGAAAAAAGGCATCACAGGGCAAAGCTGTCTGGGCTTGAAACAGTTTCCAGCACTTCCATCAAAGCTCTTATGCAGGGAAAATATGGCTGTGTCAGGGAGAAGGTTCCCTGCAACCTAGGTGCAAGGTTTCTTGCCAAGGCTCAGGGTGCTGGAGAAGCATCTGCCCACAGTCCCAGGGGATAAATCTGAGCTGATGAGGCCCAGGCCAGAGCTGAGCCTGGGGGTGCACTGGGCCAGCCAAGGGCAGAGCAGTTCCCCTCTACCCACTCCTACCAGATGGAAAATGCAATGGAGTTTGGAAAATGATTGTTATTTTTCTCATGAACTCTCGCTGTCTGGCCTGTCCCACTGCTGCCACTGTTCCCACCACCTGCCTGACAGTGGCAACTCATCATCACATCCTTTCTCTGCTTCTCTTCCACAAAAACTTGATACAAAGTGGGCCATTCCGGGGACAGCCTACTTCAATTCATGCTGATGCTCTCAATCCCAGCAGCCCCCAAACAGAGTCTGAACAGAAACAGAAACCCCAGTGTGGTAAGACACAGGGAACCCCCTGGCAGTTCCATGGGGTCCCCGCTCTAGGCTCAGTGAGATCCACACTTTGTGCCGACCTGGCTGCTCCCGGGCACAGGCACAGCCCAGGTGAATCAGCTTTTGTTTTGCATCTCCATTGCAGGAAAAGAGCAACCCCCCAAGGACGCTGTGGTGTTTTCTTTGCCACTGACTGCTCTGTGGTGAAGGATTCTCCTTGGCGGGGTTATGCCTGGCATGGTGCTCCTGCCTGGTGCAGCAGCACGGGGTCCCTGCTGACCCCATCCCTCTGCAGCAGGGGAACCATGAGAGGCTGCATGGCACAGGGGGGTGCGGGGGTCTTGCAGACATAGTGTAAAGGCTGGAGCAGTGAGGGGGCCCACACAGGTGGTGTGGAGGAGCAGAGATGCTGTGTGAGCCCCCCCAAGTGCAATCAACCCCTCCTGAAGGGGGATGGGGAAAACGCTCACACGGCTGAATGCAAACCACAGCATTGCTATTTCCCATACTCCAGAACTGGCTGAACAGGCCTGGCTGGTCCCTGGGTACACAAACAGCGAGTGCCCTCACCAGAGAAACCATGGAGAGGATGCCCTGGCCTTTCGGGTAGTGCAGTGCTCCCAGGCTGCTGGCGCCATGCAAAAAGTCGCCACATCCCTCATCCTCTGAGCCACGTGTGTTGCCCCTGGCGAAGCTGCAGCCGCCTAGGAGCACACAGCGGCCTGTGCCTTGCCCAGCTTGAGAAGATGGGAAAACTGAGGCACGCTGACGGGCAGTGCGAGGGTTGGCAGCAGAGCCAGGCTCGAGGGGTGCAGTGGGGTGAGCACACGTTTCCCAAGCATGCATCATGCCATCAAACCACGCTCCCCATGCCAGTAGCAGCACTTAACTCATTCTGCCTGCAGCCTGACCTAGTTCAACAGCTTCTGTGAAGGTGAGAAAGGCACTGTGTTGCACATTAGCAACCACTGACAGCGTGCAGGCATTTTGCAGCCCCAGCCATGTTTCTCAGGCAGCGATGGCCTCAGGCTGACACTTGAGCCACCACTGGCATCTCACCCATCCCACACCTTCCCATGCAAAACCCAGCCATGCTCCTGCCAGGCAATGCAGCTCCTCTGCAGGGGCTGCCGGGGGGCAATGTCTGTGCTCAGACGTGCACGAGCATGGCCAAGGAGGAGCCTGGGAGAGCTCGGCAGGTCCACATCTGTACCCGGCTGCAGCCTGGTGCCAGGGTCCCCGTTCCCTATCGGAGGGATCCAGCCCGTGGGGGTGTGTGCAGCCCGGGGCCCTTCAGGACCCTGGTCTCTGACCGCCCCACCCAGCCCCCGCTGCCTGCACTCCTACCTGTGCCGCCGTCCCCTGCTGAGCACTTGCTGCCCTCCACCAGCTGCCTCATCCTCTGCTTTGGGACCTTCAGGTACTTGTTGCAGTTGCACACCTGGGAAAAGAGGGAGGGGAGGTGGTGAGATGGTGGCCGGGACATCTACGGCCCAGGAAATTGCCTCCAGCACACAGCCCCATCACTGGGCACCCCCATTCACGTGCACGGGGAAACTGAGGCACAGCCTGTCCCATTGAATGGGGGTGGCACAATGGAAGTGGACAAAAACTCTGAGGTGTACAAGCCACAAGATCCTCCATCCTAGAGATGCCATATCTTTAAGCTGGGCAAAGCCACCCCTGTCCTACATGATGCCTGAAAACACCTGAAACTGAGTTTGCCTTGAAACATCAAGCAGACACCCAAAGGCTGGGCTGCGGGTTCACAACTTGTTCTCTTGCATCTCACTAAAGCTTTGGAGGATGGCTGCGGACCCTGAGATGTGCCAAGGTCTCGGCTTACCCTGTTCGGCCACCTGGGCTGCGGCCACAGCCAGACTCTTGGTTTATCTTGGGAGGCTCCAACTATCCGGCCAGGGTTGTCCCCACCAGGCTTCTCAGGCAGAGCTCGGGGTACAGCTGGCAGCCAGATGTGCTCAGCCTCTCCTTACCCTTCCTGAGAGCATTTTAAGGCAGTGGAAACCAGAAGGATACTTGCTGGGATGTGCTGCAACACCTTTTGTTTGGTATTTGTTTTAAGGGGCTGTTTTTTGCTTGCGGAGCATTTTGGGCACGCTGCACGCAAGGAAAGCAGTGAGACAGGTGCATAACTTCACCAACCAGAACAAGTTCCCTGCCTGGGGGTTTGCTCCAAAGCCTGTTGAAACCAGAAAAACTTTCCACCAACTGAGAGGGCACCCGTGCGGGCCCTCGGCAGCTCAGCGTGTTTGTGGTGTGTTGGCTGGAACAGCGCTAGGGTCATGGTGAGGTGCAAAGATGCCCCTGCTTCCCACACATTGCCTCAGTAAGGGTGATTTGTTTGAAAATGAGCTTGCCACGATGTCCCAGCAGCTCTGCCCTGCAGGAGGAGGAGGGATTACTACCTTCAGCCTTCGCAGCACCTGCTAAACCAACACTCAGTCTCCAGCCTGGGCTACAAAAAGATGCCAGGCTCTGGTCCTTGAAGGCAGAGCCTGAGGTGGGCAAAGCCCCGCTGCAGCTGTACCCTGGGGATCACATATCCCAGCTGCGTCCTCCCAGCCCTGCATGGCCTCAGCTCAGCAGAGCTCCTGCCCCTTCCCTGCTGCCTCCACAGCAGCAGCATGGCCCCAGCACTCTCCCTGCCTTTGCATTTGCATTTGCAGCCCCCTGGGCCCTGCTGGGGATGGAGAGGAGGAGGAGAGGGGGTGCCTGGACGGGCTGAAGGCAGCAGCCAGCCTGCCTGCAAGTTATGCTGCTTGGTGCTCAAAGCCTGAACCCCTGCTCCAGCCTGGCAGAGCAGCAGCATGGTCAAGACATATGGAGATGGATATGGTGCTGTTTCTAAAGCACACAAGTGACTTGGGAGCCTCTGCATCACACCCAAAAGCAAATTTTGCAAAACTCCCCTCATTGTCATGACTATAAGCATCAGGCATCTCCTGTTTTTTTCTAATGTGGTTCAGATGCTTACACCCTTCTCCCAGTCCTGCTTTTTCTCACTCACTCTGGGAGAGCAGCAGATGCTGATGCACCCCAAGGACCCCTGTCCTGGAGCAGCATGTGGCCCCACCCTGCCAGGCTCCATGCTGAAACCAGGCGCCCTCTGGGCTCTCACGTTAGAAGTCATGTACCCAGAGGAAGTGAAACTGTGTGAAACCCCAGGAAAGCAGAAAGATCTCAGTTGAGAGAATCTCAGTTGAGAGAAGCTCAGCTGAGGGGCCAGATCAGCATTTTGAGCTATCAGATCATAAAGCAGATGTCACTTTGAATTTCACTGCCAACATCACACGAGGGAAGGTGACATGATAACAGGTGGAGGCTGCCCAATACCATCTGATCTGATCTTAGGCTTTGACTGCCTGGACTAGGCAGAGCTGGAGATCTCACAGCTTGCATTCATTCCTCTGCCCCCTGCCTCCCCTCTTGCTTCTTCAACTCTGCCCTGGCTCAGCTGTGCCTGTGAGCCATCCCTTGAAAGATGGAATATAAAAAAGGAAGAGGGGCATGGATGGATCCAGGGATGGGCAGAGAAGGGAGAGACAGACCAAATCTTTTTTCCTGAACAAGTGTCACCTGCTGCCCTGGGACTACACAGCCTCAGAGCTGCTGCACAGTGGAGCTGACCTGATGCTGATGCTGCAGGACAGGACCATCCCACTGGGGCTCGAGGAGTTCACAGCCTGCACAGGCCAGACCTGCAGGGATGCATCAACACCAGAGCTGTCCTGCTGCAGCCTCTAGCTTCAGGAGTTTTGGCTGCAGCTCCCACCTGCTCTGTGCTTCTGCTCTGCATTGCCTTGTCCCTGCTCCTTGAGGTCTGATGTTGCCTTGTCACATCAAGTGCAGTGCAGGAGAAGCTGCTTTCATACACTGCTGCTCTCCAGGGTGCTTCCTTCCCTGTGATGGGATTCCCAGGTGACAATGAAAAAGGGAGCAACTAGTTCTGCCCCTCCAGAGCCACCCAAAGTCTTCACGTGGCTGCAAGGGGCCAGGACATGCAAGGGTGGCTGGGTGCCGGTGCATGCAGCCTATCATTGCACTGTGGGCTGGCTGGGCCTGGGGCATGGGGCTCTCATTCCCTCAGGTGCCCAAGGAGACCTCAGGCAAATTTCTCTGCTTTCCTGAAATCCAGTATCCTTGCAACCTGGGTGCAATCCACCCCTCAGAGCTATGTACACCTTGGCTGCCCAGGGTGGCTGTGCATTTCACATTTGCTTGGGGCTCCTGGATGCTCTATGAGGCTCTGTGCCTCTTGCCATCTCCAAAGCCTCCAGGCCTTCACCACCCTCAGCTTCTCAAAGCACCGGGCAGGCTCCAGAGCTCGATAAGCCACTTAGCAGCAGTGCCAATTAGCTGTAATAAAAATTGCAGTTAATTTTTTTTAATGCCTTGCCAAAATGAGACAGTAGAAATGAAGAGAGCAGGGCAGTCTGCCACCTAGATAATGCCAGGCTGACTGGGTGCCATGCAGGGGCTGGTGGTGACCTTAGGCTTGGTGCGGTTCCTGCATCCCAGCTTCACCACACGGGGGTTTGGAGCAGTTTCTGTGAGTGGCTGGTGCACACGACAGCAGGGGAGAGCCCCTGTTTTGGGGAAGGGATGGGTTTTTCCTCCTTGGTCTCCCCAGACCCATTGTGGCATGATTAGCCATTGCCCCAAGCAGCAGTGCACACATACAAACAAAACTCTTCACAGAGGTGAGACAGCAGGGCACTGGCAGCACCTGAGGATGCTGTTGGGGTGTGAGCTGGGGCGACACTGCAGCAGGAAGGGACACTGCATCTCCACCCAACAGCTTGGGGCACCTGAAGCAAAGGGGCGAGTTCAGCCCAGGAGAAGGGGGCTGGATGGCTGCAGCCCCCACAGTCCCTACAGGGTCTGACAGCCCCCATGCTCTGTCACACAGAGGGTGTCTGTCTCCACGGATGCCCGGGGGCCATGTGTCCCGGCACAGCCCGCGAGCACACCTCCAAGGAGGAGCAGCTAGTGCTTTCTCACGCTAGGGCAGCCCTTGCCAGCACACGCTTAGTCACTGGTAAATCCCAGCCGAGATCTGCTCTGCCCGCTGTGAAACGGATCTTGGCTGCACCCCTGCTGAAGCAATCCCGGCGCTCGGGAGCCATGGCGGGTGCGCTTTCCCACGGCAGACCGGCTTCTAGCGCCCCGTGTGAATCAGCCCTGTCGCAGGCAGCGCGAGCGGGGCCAGTGCTGGGTGCCCAGTGTGGTGCACGTGCAGGTGCATGGGCACTGGTGCTGCTGGTGCCAGCTGGGCAGAGCTGGGCACGCACCTCCCGGCTCCCGTTGCTGCGCCATGGCTCGGCTGCCCATTCAGCTCTGTGCCAAACTCAGGCTTTTTTGGGGGGCCGGGATGGCGGCAATCTGCCTCTGCTTCCACGGGCTTTGCTCGCTGTGTCCATGTCAAGGGTGAGGAGTGGATCTGCTCCATCTCAGCTCAACCTGTTGTCCCCACTATGGTCCCCCACTGTTGTCC
This sequence comes from Nettapus auritus, assembly GCA_011076525.1. Taxonomy (NCBI): domain Eukaryota; kingdom Metazoa; phylum Chordata; class Aves; order Anseriformes; family Anatidae; genus Nettapus; species Nettapus auritus. Next base: position 528,691 of record CM021781.1, read on the forward strand.
CCCCTCCCTCCTCCCATCTGCCCACTGGAGCTGTACCCTGGTGCACGCACCATCCTGCCCCGCTGTCCCAGCATCTGCTGCACCCATAGAACCACCCCCCCCAAGAGCTATGACACCAAGAGCCACCACCAAGAACTATGAAGAACTATGACACGGGGAGAAAGGGTGATGCCAGTGGCTCCGGACCAAGAAGACATCACAGTGAGTCAGTGCCGATGGATCCCTCAGCCCCAGCCCCAGCAGCATGAGCTGCCCTGGCTCCCCCTGGCTTTCCCTGCCTTCACAGGACAAGGAGGACAAGGCAGCGAGATGCCTTTTGCAATGCTGGGTTGTCCGGTGGCTTTTTTGTTTAGGGCAAGATCCCTGCCTCTCCTGCCCCCTGAGGGCTATTTCACTGGCAGTGACGCACAAACTCAAGGGACTGGACACTCCAGCCTGGAGCTCCTGGGCCATCTCAGCAACCTGTCCCCACTCTGGGCCTCCACCTTTTCCTTAAGCTCAAAGGTAACCTAGGTCCAACAGACAACAGGAACCAAACTTTCTGGGACTCCAGAAGGGCCCTGAGAGCCAGTGTGAGCTTGGCTGAAGAGGCAGGCGTGAGCCCAGCTGGAAGTTCAGAGGCTGGTGCCCAGCAAATGGAAGGTGTGGTGCAGGCTGGAGAGGAGCCAGTCTTGCTCATTCCTTTGATATCCTTGAAAGCTGCATCACTGCTCTGAGAGTTACCCTGGTGGTTCTGACCTTTGCTCAGAAGAATTGGCCCCAAAAGAGTCTCCAGGCCTGCAGGGCTTCTCCCATTCACCCTGCTGACACACGGCACCAGGCCAGTGTCACTCACCAGTGCTGAAGGCTCTTTTCAATACTGGTTTTGCTGGTGAGATGCAACTCTCTTTGCCTGGAGAGCTTCTGGCTTAGGAAATCCTCAATATATCAACATCAGCTGTAAAGGACAACACTGGTAGTGCCCAGAGTGAACTCTCTGGGGCAACTGAGGGCAGCTCATGTCAAGACAATTCCCTGGGCGTCTTCTGCTCGCCATATCACAGGACTACTCAACAGCCACCTGCAGTGATATCTCTTTTCCTACTCACCGCCTACCCTCTTCCCTTCCTTTCTTTCCCTCTCTCTGAGATGGATATCGTGTGGTGAAAGGGCCACTCCTCCGGATGGAGGTTGCAACTCTCATTCTGGTTGTGAAACCAGAATCCTTAAGTAAAGTCTCTTTCAGGGACATATTGAGAAAAGAAAACTCACCACAATGGGCATGCAGGTTGCTCAGGCCCAGCCAGCCCTCAGCAGCACAGGTTGCTCATGTGCGGCCTCCAAGCCCCGCTACACAGACAGGTCTGCCTCTCTGGGACCCCCTGCCCATGACCCAAAGCATGGAGGGCCCAGAAAGGAGGGAAATGGTGGGAAGGACAGTAAAAGAAAATCAGTAACAAGCACTGGCAAATTCCGAGCAGGAATTCCGAGTCAGGTTTCGTTATCTCCTGCTCATGAGCAGGAGATAATCCATGTATCTTCTCATGCTTTTCACAAGTCTACAGCTTCTTCTTGCTGCAGCCACAGCTTTGACCTTCAGACACTCTCTTCCTCCTCTTCCAAACCTGGGGGCTGGATTCCCCTCTGACCTGCAGCATCTCCAAAGCCCATGCATAAAGTGTGCAAACCTCAGCAATCCGACCTGGAGGTACTCCCCACACCCCTGCAGGTGCAAAGGCTACTTCCAGGCACAGCACGATCCAGGCCCTTGGGACAGCTGCACCTCCAAGGGGGTTTCAGAAAGCAGTAGGCTGGTCTGCTTCCCTTCCCTTTTGTGCCTAGAGCTTTTCTTATTGATCTCATCACCAGCACCCGGGAATCTTGGCGGTGCATGTTGCTGCTCCTGCTTCAGTACAGATGGTCTAACGTCTTGCCTTGAGTGCCAGCAAACCCACTGAAGCAGCAGTGCTTGTGCGGGTTTGTGGGCCCAGTGCTTTGGGGGAGTGGTTGCTTTCAGTGCACCAGTCTTCTTCAGCCTCCACTGAAACCTGAGCAGCCCCAGCTGCCAGCAAAGCAGCAAGAGCCATGCCAGGAGATGAACCGTGATGGCCACATGGGACTGCAGCCTCAGCATCATTCAGCAGTACTGATATGGCCCTGTGAGCTAAGTGACGGGCTGCCAGTGGAAACACGGGGCTGCCGTTGGGTCTCTGGGATCACACAGGGGCATTTTGGTTCACAGAGGGAAGGGCTCTGTTTATTGAATCATTAACATCACTTCCCTCATCGCTAGCCAGGTACTCTGAGAGGTCTCTTAGGCAAGTGCTGACCTAGCCCAACCCTGCTAAGCTGGTAAGATGACATGGGATCCCATGCCAGCCTGGTATGGCGTTCCCACTGCTTTCTCTGCTCCCACTTTGCTATTAGTCATCTGTTTCTGGAAGGTTTCTCATGCATAATAAAGTGTTTCAACACTTGCATAAGCCAGCTCTTCTCATCAGGAGTGACCCGCTGCATTTCCCAATGCTTTCCCTAGGCAGTCCTTCTGAGTGCCATGAAATACACAGTTAAAACATGAAGTTTTCTATCCCCCTCGGAGGCAAAAGGTGTGGGAAATCGAACAGATAAGAATGCCTTTAATTAGTATCATTTGCATAAGCTCTGGGAAAGGCTCACCTGACAGCTAGAAGGGCCTCATTTGTCTGGGAGCACAAAACAAGAACCACGGGCACTGAAACGGGCAGATTAGCGGAGCTGACAAGATTGGGGAGATAGCACCAGTGGAGGTCAGCCCCAGGGAGAGGAAAAGTGGCCACGGCTGATGCAGCCCTGGCAGGCACCACTCCAGTGGGGTGCTCCTCTTGAGACTCCCTTTTTGGGGCAGCCCCCTCTCTCATCCCAACGAGAGCAGGACATGGCTCTGGTTGGTGGGGGTCCTTCAGCTCCCCCAGAGTAGGAGAGGGAAGCTCCCCTGCAGTGGAGAAGCATAAACAAGTCCCCAGGTGATACAGGGAAGATGAGAGAGTGGGCTCAGCATCCAGCAGGGATGGGGCCAGGGTTTTGCCTGCAGCGCCCTGATCCCTCCAGCTCTGCCCTGAGCTCCCAGGCACCTTGGCATAGGAGCCATATCAGAATCACAGTATCGTTAAGGTTGGAAAAGACTTCCAAGATCATCTGGGCCAACCATCCCACCACCACCTACACATCTCCCTGTGCACGCTCACCCCTTCCTTCACACAAGCATGTGCTCCTTTTGGACCTGCGGTGCCCTCCGCGTTGGCTGAGCATCAGAGGGGCTGTCCCTGCAGTGGCAACAGCTCTGGGTGCCATGCTGTGTTGTTCCATGCCATGCCGTGCCATGCTGTGCCATGTCATGCTGTGCCATACTGTGCCATGCCAGCTGCAGCGCCTACCCATCGGACATGCTCACTCCTCTCTGCGCACACGTGCTCACAGTTGCAGGTCCCTAACCACAAACCCCATCCCACTGCTGCTTCGCCGTCGCACTGCTTGGGGTAGTCAGCACTGCACTGTGGGCGACTAATCGTCAGAGACACCGAAAGCCCTTTTCTGTACCTCAAGGCCTTTGCAGTGATGAGAATCTTACCCGACATTGCACCTAAACCCACATGCAAAGCTGAATTTCCCAGGGGAAAAAAAAAAAAAAAAAAAAAATATAATATACAACCCCACCCAAATGTTTTGTACACTCACATGCCTCCCCCCCCCCCCCCCCCCCCCCCCCAGTCTCTCCATCTCTTGCAGCTGCATCTCAGCTGTCTGAAGTCTCCTTTGCTTATTTTTCCTCCTGACTAGGTTGGCCGCAAGCTTTGGAGATGGGGGATGAGTCCCTCCGAAAAGCCTGAGCTGCAGCAGCACCCTTGACCCAACCTTAACCGTAGCCGTAAGCCCTGTTTATACAGCATCCAGCACAATGGGGTGCTGCTCTGGGACAGGCTCCTAGGGGTTACAAGAAGTTTAATAACAAAGCCAAACCAGTAATAACCGCCTTATAATGAGGTTGCTCGGCATCCCCAATGCCTTTATTTTAGGGTGAGCTCCACGCCAGGAGCTTCTGGGGCCAGCGGGCAAGCCATTCCTTCCCACCCTCGCCCTGCCCAACCGCTGGTGCCTCAGTTCCTCCAGCCCTATGCCAGCATGCTCCTTCTGCCTGCATAAATGAACTTCCCTGCTTTATAGCCACCTCTGGGCAAGGGTGAGCCCCTCCTGAATGTGCAAATGTGCATCCTGCAGCCATCAGATCCAAGGAGCATACCTCCCGTAGGTCCTGTTCTGAGCCATCCCAAGAGAGCCTGTGCCATAGCAGGAGAAGGGTTAACTTGCCCAGCTCTCCACAGTGCAGCTAATTGCTGCTCCTCTCATCAAGCTACAGAGTTTTATCTAGTTGCATATGAGATTTCAGCTTGGCCTGAGGTTGTTCAAGGCTGGTGGATGTGCGTGCTGGGAAAAAGCAACCAAGCTCTCAGATTGGCTGAGCTCTGGACACAGCAAGGGTCCTGTCCCACCAGCTCATATTAGAAGGATCTCAACTGAAATCTAAAATACAGATGGAAATCCGTCTAAAATGTATCCTCTAGACCTCCAGGAGCATTTGATTTTGGCACCAGGAGCGAGTCCTGGAGATGCATTTTCTGACAATGAAAAGTCAGAGCCTTGAAACTGCAAAGGATTCTTCTTTCTGCAGACAAGACCACCACTCAGACCACTAACAGTCACTCACAGAACTGCTGTTAGTTACCTGACTGCACACTGGCCCAAGTGGAATCTGTTTTCTGCCTGATTCAGGTGCCACAAAAACAACACTGCAAGCAGAGGCCCTGCTGTGCCTCTGCATCCTCCTCCCGGGGTAGGGGTTCACACAGTTCGAAGTGCAGCCATCCTCAAGGCTCTGTCCTGTTCTCCAGGTGCTAGACAAGCTTTAGGAAATTATATTTATTATGTCTTAAGACAACAGCTACCCTCCTTCCTGCTTGTCCTGGCTTCCCCTGGCAGCTGTCCCTCCTCTGCACAGCTGGGCTCATGGGGTCATCTGAATAACATTGCCAGAGGGTTTCTCTCTGTACTCCACACTGAGCCCTCCAAGTCACGTCTGTCTAAAACGCATGCCCCAGAAAGGTCTCTGCTTTTCTCCAGAGCAGTTTTCTACCCTGTGAAAGGGGCTGAGGCCACCCTGGGCCAGGTGCTCCATTGCTCCTCTCCTCTGTGGCCAGCTGGCTCACAACCTCCCCACCTCACCCACTCCCTGCTGCCTCTCAAGGGCCCCCGGGATGGGTGCAGCAGCCGAGGCAGAGCTGGGTGGCGATGGTGGTGGCCAGGGAAGCTGGGATCACATTTCAGCTTCTATTTTTATCTGGGAACCAAAGCCTGCCCATGGTGCAATCTGGAGGCCCCCGAGGAACGCTCTGCCTCTCCACCTGGCCAGATACCATCAGCTCGCTACCTGCCTTCCTTGTCAGTGTGCCAAACCTCCTGGGAGAGGGCAGCATCTTCCGAGGCACCCAGGCATCTCCTTCCATGGTGGGAGCAGGGGCTGGCAGTCAACACCAGGGGCACCTCATCATACCCAAACACCCGGGGGCACCAAGGCAGCTTGTGCCCACACTCACCCCACCACCAGCAGTGCTAGCAGTGAGATGGATGTGTCCCTGTTCAAGCTTGGCCACAACGCCATGCTGTGCACCTCCACAGGACAACAATGGCTCAAGAGGGCCATGATTCACCCCCTGCCCAGAAGCTGTGGATGAAAGGAAGAGGGATGAGCTTGGTCTGGAAAAGCAATAGGGCAGCGACCAGTGGCAGCATCATGGCGAGGAGCCAGGAGCAGTGTGATGGCAGCCACTCCAAACAGCCCATCTGGTCACTGGCTCAGCACACGCGTGTGACTCTGCCATCCCACTGCACGGCTCGGAACACCAGCACGGAGCTGGGACCTGTGACTGCAGCACTGTGACAGATCTGTAGGTTTTTGTTTAAAGAGCAACAAAACAGATTTAGTCAACATGGCTGCAGAAAAGTGGAACATTCAGCATCTTGAGCCTGAGGAGCTTGCTGAGCTTGCAAGCTGTGCCAGGCAGGGACCCAAGCCAGGACCTGGGTGCCTCAACCTAGGAGCAGTCTCCCTGACACAGGAACACCATTTTGGAATGGCGTTACAATGCTGACAGCACCAGGGCATAGCCCACAGCCTCCATGATGGGCACCAGTGGACTGAGACCCCTTCCTCCCCCAGCTGGCAGCAGTGCCTGCTGCTTTAATTGGGGTGAGAATAGAAGCTGCAGCAGAAAACGGGAATTAAAAAAAAAAAAAAAAAAAAAAAAAGCGTGAGAAAGGAAATCTGAGCAAGGCCTGGAGCAATCTAACCAATCCAGCGGAAACAATAGCCCAGGAAGAAAAACCAGTTCCTACACATAAGGTAGAATAGGCTGGGAACGGCTGGAGGAGGGGACGGGAAGGCTAACCCCATGCGCTCCCAGCTTGCAAAACAACCCAGCCTTCAGAGCCTGTGTGCTGCCAGGGCTGCACTGCCCTTCTCGCAGCACCCAGGCAGCACGGGGAGAGGCAGCCCCAGTGTCTGGGACCCTGCAGGGCTGTATCCTGCACTGTGTGGCTCCGGGTGAGGGAGAGAGGGGCTGCTCCCAGCCGGGTCTGCGGCCTGTAATACGGGGGTTGGTGAGAAAACCCCAGTCCTTCACCAGACCACCTCGTACCCACGTGGCAGGACAGAGCAACTCACGGCATCACTCCTCCAGCTCGGGTTTGGCAGGGCTCAGCCCAGATTCTAGGTTTAACCCAGCTGGGATTAGCACCCAGTCTGAAATTAGCCCCGAGGATGGGATTAGCCCCAAGGCAGGATCATCCTGGACTGGGCTCACCCCAAACCTGGGCTCAGCCCAGCAAGCAGCAGGTCCTGGACAGGTCCCTGGCGGGCAGCGGGCGCTGCTGTGCTGCAGGGGTTCTGGTGTCCCTGGGGGGTGGGAAGCTGTTCCTTACGCCTGCCCATGGGGCAGCACAGACCTGCCTGGGCACCACACCGCAAACATGGCCCTTTGGGGAAGGAGCATGGATGCAGCTTCCTTCCCTCCTCCTCATGTCCCATGGCGCAGGGCAGGCAGGATGAGTGGCTGCTGATGAAAACCTACAGGGACACAGATGAAGGATGCAGGCACCTCACTGCTAGGGCAACCTGTCCCTCTGTCCCTCCCACCTGGCCTGGCTCACTCCCACCCTCGCTACCAGCCCAGCTCGGCAGCCTGGCACACAGCAGAGCAGGCAGAGCAGCTCCAGCACGGGCCAGGCCTGTTCCCTGCCCTGACACAGCTGGGGGGATAGACGTGGCCCCTTGCAGCCTGGTTGGGAGCCCCTGACCAAGACCATGGATGGGCTGGATGGTTCCTATTTTGAAGCAGAAGCTTAATTGCTGTAATAACAAACCCACCATCAGGACCTGCACTGAATTGAAGGCACCTCCTTGCACCTGAGGATTTCTGTTCTCCGCAGCCCTGCTTCTCCTCAGGACCACAGGCCACTCTTCCAGCTGGCTGTGCTGGGTCCATCTTCCTGGTCCTGCACCTCGCAGCCCCCCTGGGGATGCAGGGCCCATTCCCAGCCTGTGCTCCAGGCACCATGTGTTGAGCAGTCCCCATCCCACTGGGCTCCAGTAGCCTCATGAGGCAGCGGTGCTCTCAGCCTGCCCTGGGACTTGGCCTTGTTTGTTGCACACAGGAGGAGCCAAAGAGAGCAAGGGCAAAGCTGTTCCCAGCACATTTTTCTGCTTTGACACACTTGCAAGCCCTCTCAGGCTGCAGCTGGGTTCCCAGCATGCTGTCTTGCCTTTCCAGCCTGCTCCCCTCAGCGAGCAGCTCATGGGGCCCTGGATTCCCCGAATATCTGGCAGGGAGCAGCACAGGACAACTGCACAGGGCAGGCAGAGGTTCTCCGCTCAAGATGCAGGCAGGGCTCTCTGCATGGCCTGGGGCTGCCCCAGGTCCCTGCACTGAACCAGACCTCGCAGCTGGTTCAGGATCAGCTCTGTGGGTTGGGAGCCCATAAAAATCAGCTGTGGTGCAAGTGCACAGGACATGTGTTGTGATGAGCCCCGGACACCCGACAGGCAAAGCCAGACTTCAGTTTAACAACGAAACAAAGATCCTAAGGCAGAGATACCACATTTGCAACACTGTGGGGCCCCTTGGGCAGCTTGCCAGCAGCCTGCTGAAGTCTCACACTTTGCATCTCGTTTTGCATGTTCCTGTCCACAAGGTCCAGGCAAGGAATAAACCCTGCCAGGCTTGGTGCATGCATGGCCCGGAGCCGCTCACGGGTGTTCGACCCATGTGGTGGTGAAGCTGGGGCTCCTCTCCCTGAGCACAGCCCCTTACAGCAAGGCAGGACCATGGGTGGAAGGACCAACCCTCTGATGGAGCCTTTGCCTTCTGCTTCCATCACTTCCAACCTGGTTCCCTCAGTCTGGTCCCCCAGCACGGGGTCATGGATCTCCCCCCATGGCTGGGGCTGTGCAGCCAGCCAGGGAGAGGTCATGACACCCAGTGCCTGGCACCCTGCACCCAGCACCCTGCACCCAGCTCAGGGCTGCTCCCTTGTGTGCAGCCTGGGACAGCCCCAGCTGCAAGAACCCTACTACAGGGGCAAAGCCCTGCGAGTCCTGCTAGCATTCCCGACAGCTATCTCCTCTCAGAGCAAAGTCCATCCAGTCCTTCTGATTCTTTCTCTTTTTAAGAATAGGATAGGATGGGATAGGATAGGATAGGGTAGGGTAGGGTAGGGTACAATAGGGTAGGGTAGGGTACGATAGGGTAGGGTACGATAGGATACAGTTGAATAGTTTGGTTCGAAGGAACCTCCAAAGATCATCTAGCCCAACTGCCTGACCAATTCAGGGCTAACCAAAAGTTAAAGTATGTTATTAAGGACACTATCGAAATGCCTTGAACACTGACAGGCATGGGGTATCGGCCACTGTGCTAGCAAGCCTGTTCCAGTGTCTGGTCACTTTCACAGTAAAGAAATTTTTGCTTATGTCCAGTCTGAACCTCCCCTGGCACAGCTTTGTGCTGTTCCTGCACCTCCTGTCAACAGTTACCAGGGTGCAGAGACCAGCACCTCCTTTTCCACTTCCCTTTTTTTCCCAACCAAAAGATTTGCTTTTTTTTTTTTTTTTTTTTTTTTAAAAAAAAAAATTATTTTATTTTATTTTATTTTATTTTACTTCTGAGGAACATTCCAGCAGGCAGCAGCCTGCCAGCAGACCTATAATAGCAAATGCAGACCTGTGCCCCATGATCAGCCCTATAACAAAAAAGCTCTTAAGGAAGCCCACTTCTGGTGCACTCAGTGAAGGTGATAAGAAAATGAGCTGAGCTTGGGCAGCTTCTCAGCTGGTTGCTGCAGAGACCTCGGTGCAGACCGTGGTCCAGCTCAGAGCTCCTGCCCAACAGTCCCTGCAGCCAGGGCTCTGCTCACTTGCATGAGATGGCTAGAAACTCAACATCCAGCCCAAACTGCAGCCCAGCAGATGACAGGAGGTTGCAGCACCACAGTGGAAAGCACACCCGCACGCAGGTGGAAAACAGTTAAGAGAAACAAATGCATGAAAGCAGATTTGACATTTTGCAGAACAGAAGGGGAAGGAGCAATGCTGGGGATGGAGGGGAAATAACCTAACACCGGCCTCCCACTGGTGGAGGAGGTTTCTATTCTGCCTCTCAGCTCTGTGTGATGTTTCGCAGCTCAGCCTGAGCGTGTATGTTGCAGCCAAGCACCCCCTGCTCCCAACAAGGCAGCGACACTGCTCTGCGATGATGCGATGGCCCCACTCCTGCAGCAGCTGCCTGCCCTGGCCAGCCTCGCAGCACCGCTGTGCTCTGCATGAGCACAACTGCTCCTCCAGCCTAGCTCCTCCACTGGGCCATGGACAGGGATTGCCCTGCCCTCATCGGGCAACCTCCGGCAGCAGCTGGCAAGCCTTGGGCAGAGCCTGCCTGTCCCAGCAGTGTGATTCTTCCCCTCGGGCTGGCCTGGTGTGCTCTAGTGTGCTCCAGAAACCATTGCCACCTGGGCACAAAGGCCAGATCCTGCACATCTGGACACAGTAGAAAAGGGCTGCAATACCCTCGTGTGGCCAAGGAAAGCTCTAGGAACAAGCTGCAATTCAGGACATGCTGATGGGCTGGCAGGGAGTGTGCAGTCCTCACACATGGGAGCCACCCAGGGATACCCCCAGCCTGTGCCCTCCTGGGCACACAGCTGTCACCAGGTGGGTGAGGACGGTGGCACCCTGGGCAGCTGGAGCTGTTTGGCACCTCCAGATAATTAAACCTTGACTCCCATCTCAGAGCCTACCACAACGGGCGGCTTTCCCAGACTGGCAGGTGGGAAGAAGGAGCAAATATTTGCCTTTGCAAATGCAATTGTTGCCATTACTATTATTATGAAGCAGGAACATGACCTATCTCTCACATAATCTCTCAGAGCCTGGAGCACGGACATGGGCTGGCCACCACACTGCGCAGTCACTTCTCCTGAGGTCACCATTTGTCACTGCACTGTCCCCTGGGTCTCCCTTGGTGGCCTTTTTTTTTTTTTTTTTTTTTTTTTTTCCTCTCACTGACCAAAAGGGACCTGCAGCAGCTCTCTGCTTACACCCTGGGGAGCTGCTTCCAGTGCTGGGCACCCCAACCCCTTCCCTGTGTCCTGGCTGGGAGCCCAGAGCCTCCTGGAGCTTAACCAAGAGAAGTTTCAGGCAGCAGCCCTTCTGAACTGGTGTTCAACTCCAGGCTCTTTGGGGGGGGGGGGAGGGGGGGAAGACATGGGGGAGCCAGAAGCTGGGAGCTTTGGGCTAAAAAGTGGGTTTCTCAAGACAGCTTTTACATCCTGCTTTATCCAAGCAGGAACATTTTCCCCTCCCTGATGGCACTGCTCCAGTGCTTCAGGCTGGCTTGGCTGCATGTCCCATGCCAGCTCTGGTGACACTGCAGCATCAGCCCAGACAAATGGACCTGTGATGCCAGGCAAGCATTTAAAGTCTCAGTTCCCTGTGGGTGCAGGCAGCATGACGCACCCCAGAAGCAGGAAACAGGTCCCAAACAGGGATTTGGTGCCACCAAACCCTGATCAGCAACACTTGCCAGCAAGAAGGGCAGCAGCCAAGCAGGCCCAGATACTTGGGGCTCCTTGTCCTGCTTTCTCTGTGGCTGCACCCTCCTCAGCAGCGTCAGGTCTGCCCTGCAGCTGTGACCCAACAGTGCCTACCCCATCCTGCCTGGAATCATCCCAGCCTGTCCCTCCCTGTGGCATCAGGGCTGCTCTCTGATCAGGGCTTCTTTCCTCAGGCCCAGTACAGATATAGCTTAGCAACACAGCAGCTGCCTGGATGTTCCAGACGTAGAGGGCCACCATGTCACTAGAGCTCCCAGGAGAAGACCAGACCTACCCTCATGCCATCCTAACAGCCTCTGCTGATGGAGATGCCCAACATCCTCAGTCATTGCTCTCCTCACAGCTCAAGAGCTAACAAATCTTCCCAGTTGTGAGTCAGGATGTGTTCTTCCCTTCATGGAAAGCACAAAAATCCCATACATCCCATACATCCCTGCATTTGCTCTGTGAGCTCAAACAATAGCCACATTTGTAGGAGAGAAGTCATTCTCAATACAGATCCCACTCCTCTCGCAGGGCCAGCAGGGCTGGGAAGGATTCCTGACAAATGCCTTGCTGAGGTGCAGGCATCTGGGCGCAGGGGATGGGGTGGGAAGCCAGGGTTGCCCAGAGTCTCCAAAAGCCCCTGCCAGGGCAGGCAAGGCTGCGTGCACTCTGGGATCCCAGTTGCTCTGAGGAGCAATGGTAACACCCAAGACCACATTTCCTGATCCATTCTGGCAGCACCCTGCTCTCCAGACAGCTCTGAGGGACTGGAGATAGAAAAACTGCACCACTCAACAGTCCCTGAAATGGTCCCATGGTCCCTTCTGGTTTCTTGCATCTCCATCCAGACAGCAAATTCATCAGCTGTATGAAGATATTTTGATTTTGTTTTCCAAAGCAGTTACAGTTGACAGAACAGCTGAAGATTCCCCTGGGATCTCCTGGCAGGTAGGTATTTCATAGAATCACATAATGGCTTGGGTTGGAAGGGACCTTAAAGCCCATCTATTTCCAACCCCTGCCACGGGCAGGGACCCCCTGCCACCAGCCCAGGCTGCCCCCAGCCCCATCCAGCCTGGCCTTGGGCACTGCCAGGGATGGGGCAGCCACAGCTCCCCTGGGCAGCCTGGGACAGGGCCCCAACGCCCTCTGAGTAAGGCTTGTCTTCCTTATATCTAATCTAAACCTACCCTCTTTTAATTTAAAGCCATTACCCCATGTCCTTTCACTGCACTCCCTGACAGAGAGTCTCTCTCCGGCTTTCCTGCAGCCCCCTTTAGGCACTGGCAGGCCGCTGTAAGGTCAGCCTGGAGCCTTCTCTTCTCCAGACTGAACAACCCCAACTCCCTCAGCCTGTTTCTGTAAGAAAGGTACTCCAACCCCTTGATCATCTCTGTGGCCTCCTCTGGACTTGTTCTAATACTTCCATGTCCTTCTTGTGCTGGGATCACCAGAGCTGAACTCAGGGCTCCAGGTAGAGTCTCACAAGAGCAGAACAAAGGGGGACAATCACCTCCCTTGCCCTGCTGGCCACGCTGCTTTAATTGGAAAAAGGCCTTCCCCTGCATGGGGGGAATGCGGCCAGCCAAGGAAGCTTTGCAACCCAACTTCCACCCCACACACGACTGAGTGCAGATGAACCTCCAGGTCCAAAGGTGTATGGGTACAGCTGCAGGACACACAGTCAGTAACAGTGTACAGACCAGGTGCTGCAAAGGGGCCCTGAACCTATTGAGAGGTCTTTGGTGAAACAAAGGTGGAAAAAGTGGGGGTTCTAGTGAGAAGCAGGCTGCTGCCAAGCACTGTTGGAAAGCTTTAATGATGCGCTGTGATGGTTGTGAGCCTGGACTCTGGAAACATTTTCAGCACAGAGGAGCTCATGGGCAGCACCACTACTTTGGGAACAAACACATGCAGCTTATCTAGAGGGACACCACCAGCTCTTGTGGGACTTCTCCTAAAGTGTTGCCCAAAACAGTTTCAGAAAGAAGCCCATGCAAGCTGTTAAGTGGGACGTTCAAGGGAAAAGTGTATGGGAGCAGCCCGGGGGATGAGCCACTGCAGGGCTCTATCTCTGCAAGAACCCCAGGAGATCCCTTCAAGGATATATTGCACTGGTTCCTGGCATTTCCAGCCCAACACCTTCAGATGTGGTAATGTGACCCCAGCAAATGCACATTAGTGGTGTGTGAGGACAGCCCAGTGTGCAGACAGGCTGCGGGGATGTTCCCGGGGTGTCCCCCACACCTCCGTATCTTCTCACCACAGCAGCCGGCACCCAGGGAGCTAGCACAGCACACTTGTGTCACACCAAAAAAGGTTAAAAAAAGTAATAAGAGGCAGATTAACTTGTGGCATTTTCTAAGCTTTCGCTGGTTCCAAGGGATTTGTTATCTATGGTTTCAGTGAAAAACTGGAGGAGAGAAAGCCAGGAGAGGGGGACAGACAGAGAAAGGAGTGGAGCAACCCCTCCACACTTGCCTGTTTTCACTCTTTCACTGAAAAACATTGCATCAGCAAGCAAGAGCCTGAAAACTTTAATTTCACTTCACAAAAACATACCTGTGAGTGGAAAGTGCTGTTGGGCTCTTTGTGGAGGCCAGGTCAGGGAAGGAAGATGTATGCTCCGCTCCATTCCTCACATTCCTCCCTGCCCCTGCGGTATGGTGGTGGGGTCACCCTGGCCAGGATGGCTGCCGGGGTCAGGCGTGAGGGACAGGGGCAGGAGGGGCTGGCAGTGCAGTCTTGTGGCCCCATTGGCTCTGGGCAGGGTTGGGGTCTTTGATTCTTGGTGTGGAAGGGACTGAGGTCTGGCTCCCTGCTGGGGTCTGTTCTAAGACATGAAACCTCATGTCTATTTGGGTACCTCCCAGCATCTTCAGAAACACTCAGATGAAGGTCCCTCACTGAGCAATGCTGTGTCCCCGTGTGCCATCCTGCTGTGGGTTGCACTCTAGGGTCCTGCCACATGCATGGCCATCACTTTGTGTCCCCATGGCCACCTGCTAGGCCACACACCGGACCCTGCTTCAGAGCAGGAAACCTCAGGCTTTTCTGGACATCCAAGCACAGCTGGTGGCACGTCCTCTCCTACAGACACTGCTCTGAAACAGCAGCCCAGAAACCAGGGAGCAGAGCAGGGCAACCTACATGTTGCCCCAGCACCATCCCCTGCATGACCCCTGCAGGGATTTATGAGCTCTGGCCACTCTGTGAGCCCATCCCCGTGCCGGATCCCTCCCAGGCACATGCGCGAGGGCACGGCGCCAGCAGCTGATGGGAAAGTTCAGGGTCGGGGCGAGCCGCAGGGAGAGGCACATAAAGGACTCATTGTGCCGCAGGTCTCCCTCGGCTGTGCATGTACAGGGCGAGCAGTTAAAAAACAAAACGCAGCCCAGAAATATGACAAGACACCTTTTTCCCAGGCTGCTGTTAAACTCTAATTAAACATTTCAGCACACTCGAGCAAGGGAATGTCTGCTTCTCAGGCCCGGGCTATCTCAGCTGGAAAACATCTCCTTTGGTGCAAACACGCTCATGCAGCATGACCCAGAAAGATGCTCCTCAGCCCAGGGGCAATGCGAACACATAGGGCTGGGTGGGCAACCTGCTCCCAGCAAACTAGCGCAGGCTGGGGCCACGTGCCTCACTCTTCCCGGAGGACGGAGAGTAGCACAGCCCACACTACCCGTTTTCCAAGCATTTGGCTGTCCCAGGTACAATGGAGAACCAGGCTCAGGGCCAGCCCTGAAACCAGCCTCTAGGATCCTCGAATCACCAACTGATGAAAAGGGACTGTGAATCTACCCCATTCCTATGTGCCTGGTGCCTTATGCAAGGTCAGTGCCCTCCAATCCCATACTTGATGTCATGCCCTACAGGAACCATAAGCTCAAGAGCTCCATCTTCAAAAACAGTAGCTTTTTGACCTCACAACTCCTATTTCAGTACATTCCCAAACTTCACTGCTCTCAAAGCCAGCCCCATTTGCTAACCATCCCCTGAGCACTTGGGTCTGGGCTCCCATTAATTTTTAGGTGATCCCTGACTTCCAGCAGAACTGCAGCCAACAGCGCATCTGCCTCCCCAGCCCAGACCTGGACCGCACTTGGGCTCTCAAGTGTAGACATTTAAAAATAACCTTCACCCATCACACAGCCTAGTAGGTTTGGACATTTAAAAATAACCCCAAAACAACATGTTAGATTCTCTTCTTTGGGTGCTTCAGGATGCCGACCTGCAGATATAGCTGTGCATCACAGGGAGGAAAGGAAGGCAGTGCCACCAGCTTCATGTCAGTGGTGAACTGAGACATGGGAACCCTTCAAACAGTGCTACCATAAAACCAGGCAAGACCAGAGCTGGCATCTTGCTATTTCAAAGAATGAAGAACAAACAGAATAGCACAGGAGATCGGAGAAACAAATCCAAGTGCTGCAGGGAGCGAGAAGGGAGTGCTGGAACTCCTCAACCACAGTCAGTAAGCAGAGGGGCACAGGTGTGAAATCTGCCCCTCTGCAGATCACCTTGGTGCCTAGAACTGGTGTGGTGATGGTGAGCCAACAAAGTGTGATGCCAGTCGAGCACTGCGGAAACCTTCTTCTAGAGATAGAAGAGCAAACCCCAGGGGATGAGCCGCTGCAGGTCTGTGTCCCTGCAAGGAAAACCCCAGGAGGTCTCTTCAAGGCATGGGATGGGCACCCACAGTGGGAGGCAGGTAGTGTGTCAGTGTGGGACTCAGTCTGACATCCTTCAGAGCCTGGCAGTGGCTTCCTGAAGTCTCTTCAGGAGCTAAAAGCTCAGCCCACTTTAGATCCCACATCTCTGATGTGCTGTTGCGGGAGCTGAACACTTGCTCCTGCCGTGCAGTGCCACTCCTGAAGCCACCACTGCTGCCCCACGCTGGGGCTTGTAGGGTGTCCCTGCAGGGCTTGGCTGCCTGTGGGGCTATCAGGGTAGTGACAGGAGCTCTGCTGTCCCTCCAGAACAAGCCTTGACCAAAACTGATGGACACAGAGGAGGGAGAGCAGCAGTGCCTCTGCAGGGGCTGCCTTCCCTCCAGTGCTGGGGCTGCCCCTAAAGCTGCCTCAAGGCTACACAGGGCAGGTCCCAGCTGGGGACCCACACCAGGGGCCTGAGAGAGCAGGATTACCATTTGGTGTTCCAGGGTCTGACCCAGACCCAGGGAGCTGAGCTGCTGACACCAGGTACATGCTGCAGTTGATGCTGTTTTGCAGCGTGATTCACCCCACCTGAGCACAGGGCTGGAGCAGCAAACCATGCTTGGGATCACTGACATTTTGGGAGCTGGTGGTTTCCCACATTGAAGCATAGAATGGCTTGGGTTGGAAGGGACCTTAAAGATCATATAGTTCCAAACCCCCTGCCATAGGCAGGGAGGCCACCCACTAGATCAGGTTTGCCAGGGCCCCATCCAACCTGGCCTTGAACACCTCCATGGATGGGGCTTCACATGCAGCCTCAGCATAAGAAACAAACCCTGTGGAGACAGACAAGCCAAGAAAATCCTCATGACTCGTTGCATGATACAGCACTGGCTTTTGCTTGCCAGACCTGCAGTCCAGATCAGCATCACAAGACAGCGCTGTGCACGCTGGCACAGCATGGGCTGTAGGTCCACCACTGCTCACACATGGCCCCATCATAAAGCCATGCCACTGGCTGATGCTCTCGATACTCAGGAAAGGGTGACAATGAAAGTCTGTGATTTCTGAAATTGCTAGGTAGTGGGAAAGTGTGTCCTGAAAGGCTCTGATTGCAGTGACAGCCTGTGTGAGGACACTTGTAATTTGGCATCTCATGGGGGTGGAATTTGGCAGAACTGGTCTCTCCTGCTCTGAGGACATTCCAGCACCCTGTGTAGGCAGTCTGAATTAAACTTCCTCAGTAAATGCTGCATCTGGGAGGTTATCCATTTCAGGCCACTTCGGTTGGAAAACACCAATGCGCTACTCTGCAGCAGGCTCCAAACACACTTCCATCCCCCTCTGCTGCTCCCAGGCAGGCAATCGCCTGTGAAGCCTCACCCAGGCACCTGGGCTGTCCTTGCAGGGAGCTGTTACCTCGGGAGAGCAGAAAAACTGAGCTATGTCCACAGCCCGCTGGGATGGCACGCAGCTACCAAGGGCTGGCAGCAGGACACAGCTGGAGCTGTCCCCAAGCTGGCATGCACCTGTGGGACTCATTCCCCTCCTGCCCATGCTGCTGCAGCAGGACGACTGGATTTTAGGAAGAAATTTTCCTAGGGAAACCAAGGCCATGCAGCAGTGACCTTAAACACTCTTAGCCAGGGTTGTGCTGTAGTCAGGCTTTCCAGGACACATTCACCCCCAGGTCCTGGTCCACTAAGGATGCACCGGACTGCTCCAACAGCCCTGTTCTTGGCCAGTGTCCCCCAGCTGGAAGGCAGCAAGGGAGGTGGTGGCCACGGGGACCACGCTGATCTCAGGCACTGTGATCCACAGCCTTCCCGTGCTCCCCACTGTGACTGTGTTTGGGGAGTTTTTCAGAAATTTTGACACCATGAGTCGGTGATGTTGGGCTCAATCCAGACTTCTTGGCCAGTTCTTTTCCAGGCTGCTCCCACTGGAAAGAAGCGTGTGATGCTGGGATGGAGTGGAGAGTAAGTGGGAAGCTGGGACAAAGGAGCTGCAACGTGCTTGTCCCTTGTCCTCCCCTGCTCTGGACAAGGAAGGGGACACTGGCTGCGAAGGGAAAAGGTTCCCAGGGTGAAGGTGTTAAATGCCCTTCTCCCATGCTGCTGTCACCTTGCAGTCCCCGGGGTGTGAGAATCAGTCTCTATTATCCCCTCATTAGGAACTAACATACTGTACTAACCTTTTCACATGAAAGCTACAGTCTGTTCACCAACAAAAGCCAATGTTTTATTCCCAGGAGTAGAAAAAAAAAAACAACCCAACAAGCACTTAGCAGGGGTTGGGGGGCAGACCCTCCTGTGGAGCTGTGGTGAGCATAAATGGGGGGAAAGGGCTTCATGAGCAAGGGCAGCTAGTGCTCTCGGTGTCACCTTGCCTGTCCCCCAGTACAGGACTCATGGGGTTGTGGGTATTGGTGCAGGGCAGTTTGCATTGCAAAGAGCCCTGCTCTGTCCCTGAGGGAGGGGACCCCAAGCTGGCAGAGCCCCTCAGGCCACCAGTGTGACCACGGCTCCCCCAAGCTCCCCCTGCGCAGTCTGCATGGCTCGTGCTCGTTTCTTCCTGCCCCGCTGACCACGTTGGGACCTGCACGCTCTGAAATCCCCACTCTCCTTCGGGCTCCCTTGAAGGTGGGTGGGCTGGGCTGTGACCATGTTGGGCCACACGAGCTGCTGCCCTTCCCACCCCAACTGCTCTGCAGCCATTCTCAGCGGGGCATCACCTGCTTGTGCAACCCCCGGGGACACTGGCTGGCAGCGCCTGAGGCCCCAGCTCTGCACGGAGAGCGGCCAGGCTGTTGGGAGCACTGAGAGTGGCTGGCAGCCCCCTTCATCTGCCTTCCTTGGATGCTGGCAGGCATTGCCCGATTTGAACAGTTGGGGCAACATTCTCCTTTCTCAGGCTGCTAATTAAATGAGACCTGCCTAGGGCAGAAATTTGAGCTTCTGCCCATTGCAGTTTCTTGATGCTGAGCTAAAGGAGACCCTAGAGGAGAGATGTTGAAAGGAGTTTTCCTGATTTCTTCACTGTGAAAGTATCTGATCACCTGCCCCACTATTTTGATGGGGACCTTTGTCAGCTCAGAGAAGTGGTCTTGGGAGGTGCCCACAGCAAGTGCTGAAGGCCTGAGCAGGCTTCAGCAGCACAAACCATGGAGACACAAATCTGCTTCCCTGCTTCACTGGGAGACCCCACAAGTTCCCGATTCATTTGTAGCTTTACAGCCTCAAAAAACAAAATGTGTCTGATGAGGACACCAGCAGAAAGGAGGGATGCATGACCATTTTTCTGCCTCTTTTTTTTTTTTTTTTTTTTTTTTTTCCCTATTGCTACATCCAGCTGCACCTGTTCTGGAGCTGGCTGTGAAGGCAGCGCCCTGCCTGCCTGCCTGTCCCCAAGGGCTGAGAGATTTTCCAGGTCCCTCAACTATCTGCTGGCCCCTTCCCAGAGCCCCGGTGTCAAGCAGGGTTGGGGTGACCCCCTACTCCTCCGAACTACAGCACTGCCTGCAGCCAGATGGGCACTGCAGCTCCACTGCAGAGAGGCAGGTGGGTTTTGCATTGCATGCTTTTATCAGATCCAGGCCAAGACCACCAAGCCATTTCGCACAGGCTGCCAGCAAGTTAATAACAGCTTCCAGAGGTTTTGCTGCTGCCATGGGATGCTGTGAAGAGCTGCCAGTACTGTATCCTGCTTGGCAAAGGAATTAAACCCAGTGAAATGTCTTGGTGCTGCCTGGCTGTGCTCCTTGCAGTGTCCAGCCCAGGGCTGGACCAAGGCACCCACGGCTGATCTCCTGTGCCTGCAGACCCACGCTTTTAGAAGGTCTCTTCTATTCTCAGTTGCTGCAGTCAGATTTGGGCCATCAGGTTTGATCTGAGGTTTGAGAGGACAAGCACTCAAGCAAAAGCACAATAAATGCAGGCTGTCTCCTTGTACATTTCTGGGCTGGTTTCAAGGAGCTCTTGGTTCACTGCAGTGCAAAACGTGTGTCCCAGGCCGGGTCATGTGGCAGGAGGTCAGCTCACACAGGTGCCCGAGTGTTTGCAGCAGCAAGGACAGTTCCTGCCCACTGTGCTTGCACAGAGCACAGCAGCACTGCTGCACGAACGTGTCCAAGGGGCAGAGGACAGCATGCAGGCCAGTTATCATCCATGGTTCATAGTTCAGAAGCACCTTTGAGACACAACTCGAAGCAAGGTCGTAGGAGTGAAACTTTTTGCAAGGTGAGATGTGACCCTTACACAGAGGCTGACATGGACAAGGCAGGATGAGAAGGTGCTGGTGCGGAAAAGAGGTGCAGAGCTGAGCCAGGGGCACAGCCAGGAGCCCCATCCTCCCAGCCATTGAACCTGGGCATCCAGCTGCCAGCCAAATTGCAAAGTTCCCAGAAATGCTCATGCTCCCCAGAGAGGCAGAGCAGAGGTGATCTCACTGCTGCTGTGAATGAGGATGGGCCAGGAGAGCTTGTCCAATACCTTAGCCCCAGCTGGGCTCCCCACCACTTGTCCCCACCACTGTACTTGGAGACTGCTTGAGACTAGCGCGGAGAATGCACAGTGGCATCCGAGCAAGCACACTTGCTCCCAGGCAAGACAGAGGCCCCAAACCTGCTGGGAGACCTGGACTCCAGCCAGGAGACACAAGTGGAGAATTCATTTTAGAGGTTGGTCACAGATCTTCTGCTTCCCCAGCCTAAAGTCTGCCTGAATGTGATCATTTCAAACAGGTTAAGAACCAACCAAGCAAATCTAAGGCAATTAAAATTAACTCCATATGCAGCACTGTAAGCTGAAAAAAGTGAATGCTCCCTGCACCCTCCCCCTCACTTTTTCAGCTCAGTCCATGCAATGAGCACATCATAGTCCTGGTCTTGCAGACTCCAAGCCAGAGACCTCTTTGGCTCCATCAGCATCCCTGCCAAACACTCTTTGCTGGTCCCCAGAGCCTTGATGATCCCCACCTGAGATGTCAGAGGACTCACTGCCCTTTTCTGTCCTTTGCTCATGGCCATTGCTGGTCAAGGCCTCTGGCCAGTATCAGCCTCTCAGGAGCCCCTGCAGATCTGCTGAGCCCTGGGATGCATAGGGCTGGGGCTGGTGGATAATACCCCCTGCCTGAGCAGCCTGAGGCCAGCAGACTGGATCCTCACTCTGGGAGCCCTGTGCAGGGATGCAGCACGATGGAGGGCGTGGGAGCCTCTCCTGCTCAGCCCCATTTCATGGGCACCTGAAAGGCTGAGGCTTGTTGGAGCGACAGCCCAGTCCCTTGCATGAAGCTCTCACATACAAAAGTGATGCACAGAAATGAAAAATGGGCTGTAATTGGATACCTACACAACCCCCTAGATTTTAGGGGGAAGCAGTTTGTGGTTTGGACTTCAAGGCTGCACCTGAAAGTCCAAGGCAAGTCTAAGTCCAATTCTGAAGGTCCCAGTCTTTTTGGGGACAGAGTATGTGCACATGTGCCAGTGCTCTGTATGAGACATTAGGGAAGACCACACAAATGCAAGAGGTTACTGTGACCTTTGAAGCAGAGCATCCTTGACAGCCTGGAAGACACTTGCTCAGCGCATGCTGAACCTAAGTCCCTTCAGAATTGTTGCTTCTCCAGCTTTTGTTCAGGCCAAATGATTGCACATAATAAAAGGGGACCCATGTTGGTGCTGTCTGTGCCCTGCTAAATCACACACTATGAGTGGAGATGGCAGAGGAGACACTGGAACATCTAGCCTGAAAAGCCAGGCTGATGTGAGCAGCACAGCTTGCTCAGGTAGGTGGAGGATGGCTCCATGCTCTCTCCTAGCCAGACGCAGCTTATTGCTGTCCCACAGCTGCCAGCTCAGCTCTTTGCTGCAAGAGGGAATCTACCATTCCTCTTATATCAACAGCAACACTGGGAGTGCTGCAATATAATAAACTCTGGTCCTACATTCTTAAAAGGCAGATTTTGCAACATCCTCCTCTGAGGAGTGGATTAAGAGCAGCAGTAAATTTGGCCTCTTCTAGAAGTGGGGGAAAAAAAAATAAAAAAGAAAAGTGGGGTCATTTCCCTGGGAAAATCCTTATGAAAGAGTGGATCCTGGCACAAGCAGCAGCCTTTTTGGCCAGCATGGGGACAGCACAGCCCTGACCTGATGTGCCCCATTGTGCTGCCCCCCTCCTGCTCTGGCCTGGGGACAACAGGACAAGCCCAGTTCCATGGGAGTGTGCATGGCATATGGGGTGTGCCAGCGTGGCCCTGGACAGTGCAGGCACTGTCATGTCAGCAGGGACGGATGAGGTTGTTCTGTCCTCTGCAGCACCAAAACTGTCCCATCAAGACTGAGCTTCTCCTGCTCTCCTCCTGGGACACGCTCCCAGGCCTTTACCAACTGACCCCAGTGCTCCCAAACTCACAACATGCTGCTGCAGATAGGCAGTCCCACCCCAGAGTACTGGCTACGCATTTCTGGCCAGCTCTGAAGGGTGCAGAGACACATCTGAAATTCTGTGGGGGGTGTCTCAGTGGGGAAGGATTCAGGGACCCTGGACTCTCCCAGGCTCAAATCTCGTGTTTCCTGCTGGCATCCTAACCAAAGCAGCACTCAGCCCCCTTGCCAAGCATTACTCGTTCTCTGGGAAAAGCAGTAAGGTTTTCTCACCATCAGCATGGAACTATAAATCAGTCCAAATTGCCCAGAAAACTCCACACCCCTTGAGGCTGGGCTGGTTACGTGGGGAGGCATACCACTATGCCTGAAGCTGCACGAAGCCTGGAGGGCTGCCACCTGCCTCCCATGGGCTGGTAGAAGTAAAAAGACACAAGAATGAGTGGGTGCCTTCCCCTTCCCTCTTTCAGCATACTTGCCACCCTTGGCAAGTGCCTTCCCAAAGTCACCAGAAGTGCTGTAGACATTCAGGAGTCACACACTCCACATTTCCTGGGTTTTGCCACAAAGGAATTATGGAAAAATACTCCAGTGAGAAGCTCAAGTCTGTGTTTGAAGGATGCCAGGCAACCCTGAAGCTGCAGGAACTACTTCTGCACCTGAAAACTCTGGGCTGAGCTAATGGGAGCATAGCATGTCATGGAACGGAATAGCATGGCATGGATGCAGGCGCTGACTCAGGCTTCTCTCCATGTTCCTGCTCATGAGCATGCCCAACAAAGCCAGAGCTCCCCCTGCCCCAGGCTCAGATAGGATCACAGCAGAAGCTGGGGGCAAAGGGGGAGGATGGTTGGGGTCTAAGCAGATAATTAAGTTTTTTCTGTTACAGTAAAAAAGAGGGGTGTTCCTGTTTGGGTGCCTCACAGTACAGCAGCCCTGCACCAGCAAGTGCTGTTGGGAACAGAGCTCTCCCCATCACATTGCAGCTGGGTCCAACTGTAGTGGCTTTAGGGCAGGAGAAGCTGGAGCAGTCCTGGTGTGACAAAGACAGAGGCAGGACTGTGCCCACAGCTCAGCCCTGGGGTCCAGACCAGTGGTGGCAAACCTGAGGTGGCCAGGGCTCAGGAGCACAGGGCTGAGCATCACGGGGCTTTCCCTGAACACCACACTGGGATGCTGTGACTTGGGGATGCTCCTGCTCAGGGACAGGAGCCGCAGAGACTGGGGATGCCACGGTTTGCCTTGTTGGTGCCACTCCTTCCAGCTGAGCCGCCACGCCTTGTCCCACCACATGGGCCTCACCACGGCCAAAACTTCAGCCAGGGGCCAGCTGAAGCCATGGCACCACAGCTGCACTGCAGCGCCCATCCCTGCACAGACGGGTGGCTGCCTGCTTGGCATCTCCCGCTGGGGCTGGTGGCAGGGAGGGGGCTCGGTGCTGGCTGCCTGCTCAGTGCAGCTCTGCCTGGGAAAGCTCGGCGGCAGAGATGAGAGGGAAGCCAACTGCTGGGCCTCCCTCCCCTCCTAGTCTCTCCCTGCTGACTCTTTCATCTCCGAGCACACAGTTCTTTCATCTTGCCCAGCCCGCAGAGGTGTGAACAGCATGGGGTCCCCGCCGGCAGCCGTGCCGCAGACAGCACCCAAATGGTCCCAGCTCGGCACTGTGGCACCAGCGCTGCGGGGCTTGGGCTGGGCCGCGGGGCCCAGCTGGCTCTGTGCTCAGCCTGCCATTGCCATGCACCAATATGGTGAGGCCAGGCCCGAGCCTCTTCTTGTTCACGTTTGTTTCAACTCGGCATAACTCGGCTCATCTTTGTTCCTCTGTGCAGGGAGATAGCCGCCGAGGTCGGAGTCCAGGCAGGATGTGGTGGGCACTGAGCTGCCAGGGGTTCCCTGACCCCCCACGGTGGTGCTGGGGCCCTGATGCACATCCAGGGCCCAGCTCGCAACCAGCCTCAGAATCAGCCCGTTGCACAATTCTGCTGCGGCTTTTCCTTTACATGCTGGTTTAAAGGTGACAGCTCTTCATACCATGGGCTGCAGAGAAAGTCACTAACTCTGAAAACCTGCCAGATCCCTAAAAACCATCAATGCCAAATTCTCTCACATCTCTCTGCACTAAAGGGAAAAAAAGTAAGAGCAGCAGAGAGAACAGCAAATGGGTGCTGAGTGCAGTGGGAGACTTTGCTGGAGGAGTCTCACTGGTGACACCACCAGCAACTCCAAAATGAAAAATCCTATAAATCATGATCACAACACAAATCAGGCCGTCTGGGATAGGGAGATGGCTGAAGGATTGTGAATCCTTACAGGTAGCATTAAACAAGATTGGTACAGACTGCAAAGA